>JAHWFP010256573.1:1517-63638 GCA_023313725.1 Lithobius niger
AGTTTGCTACTTAACGCAGTAAACTGGTTGACCGGCTTCGTTTCCAAGATAAGCACCATTTATTTCTTTTAAATTAGTAGCACACGCTAGCGTACCAAAAGATCCTTAGATTCCAATAAATAACCAGATTCGTCAGTTTGCGCGTCAACAGCTTAAATTTGTGTAAATTTCCAGTTTGTAGGTACAAATGTTCCTAATTGTGTATCTTGGTTTCTGGAAGTAAGCAACTCAGTTGGCTACTCAACGCAGTAAACTGGTTGACCTGCTTCGTTTCCAAGCTAAGCACCATTTATTTGTTTTAAATTAGTAGCACACGCTAGCATACCAAAAGATCCTTAGATTCCAATAAATAACCAGATTCATTAGTTCGCGCGTCAACAGCTTTCAAATTTGTGTAATTTTCAGTTTGTAGGCACAAATGTACCTAATTGCGTATCTTGGTTTCTGGAAGTAAGCAACTCAGTTGGCTACTCAACGCAGTAAACTGGTTAACCGGCTTCGTTTCCAAGATAAGCACCATTTATTTGTTTTAAATTAGTAGCACATGCTTGCATACCAAAAAATCCTTAGATTCCAATAAATAACCAGATTCGTCAGTTTGCGCGTCAACAGCTTTAAATTTGTGTATATTTTCAGTTTGTAGGCACAAATGTTCCTAATTACGTATGTTGGTTTCTGGAAGTAAGCAACTCAGTTGGCTACTCAACGCAGTAAACTGTTGACCGGCTTTGATTCCAAGCTAAGCACCATTTATTTGTTTTAAATTAGTAGCTCACGCTAGCCTACCAAAAGAACCTTAGATTCCAATAAATAACCAGATTCTTCAGTTCCCGCATCAACAGCTTTAAAATTTGTGTAAATTTTCAGTTTGTAGGCACAAATGTAGGCCAAATTCTTTTAATAATTTCGGTGTACGATGTTAAAATATACTTTGCCATCAAAACTGTTGTAAAAATATCTTTTCTATAACAGTGTGAAGCCCCCCTTTTTTTTTTCTCCCAATATGTATACAAGTACTGCTCTTCTTATGTTTCTGGCTGTTTAAAAAATGTTGTTTCCGAAGCTCTGTGGCATGGGCTTTAACCCCCTGTCCACTGTTTTATTTTACGGTAGGCAAAAATGTCAATCCATGATTTGTAAACTATGCTTTTTGTATTCACTGCACTGTATATCCCCCGCCCCAACACCTGAATTTGCTCTGGGCATGATGAGTTTGCTGCGTGCATATTATCACAACTAAGTGCGCATAGCGTATTATATATACAGATAATATATATTATATATATATATATAATGGTCTTTATATTTTGTCATACTGTATAAACTAAGTTAAAAATAGGGAAATGTATCTACCACCCAGATTGAAAAGTTAGGAATCAGCCGATATGAGTTTTGACCGATTCGATCCCAATACTAAAAATTCTATTAAACATAGAAATATGTTTGCAGAATCTTTATATGTATGTATCCTTTATTTTAAAATGGCACATCGCTTACTTTGAAAATTTGAGTCCATGTATACATGCTGTATGCTTAGATTAAAAAAAAAAGATATGCACCTAATGTCTTAGCATAATTTCGATAGCCCTGTTTTTCTGAAGTTTGAACAACTGTCTTCATCAGGCTACTACATTACCGCTCACTTCGTCGTGTTCGTTTGTCTGCTATTTGAATGCGACTCGAGACCGTAGCCTCCGATACTTGTAAGGTTGTTACACAAACGTTCAAACCATCCCGCAGCAACATATTAAACTAGCCTCTCAGCAGATACTGAATGCTTGGGTTTGATGATCCCTGGGTATTCAAGTGCAACTCGAACAGTGATGTCCATCTGCGAAGCCTCGAATCCCTGGCCATTCAACACCACAGCCGAAAGAAGGCTGTGCTGATGATATCCAGGGACATTCAAACCCAAGCATTTAGTATCTGCTGAGAGGCGAGTTTAATGAGTTGCTGCAGGAACGTTGCGGCCCTGCAAGTATCGAGGCTACGGACGCCTCGTCACATGCAGGCGAACGATCACGACGAAGCGAGCAGTGATGTAGTAGCCTGACAAAGACTGTGTGGCATTTACATTCACTAGGCATGGAACTAATGTATTGTATTTACAGTTACAATTACCCATTCGTAAACAGAATTTTATTAGTAATTATGAAGTGTGTCATTTTATCACAGTAACTGGTTTGCTATAGAGTGTAAAAGGTAGTTTACCTTTATTGTATGTTTATTGATGATGAATGTGTGTGATCTTCTGTGAACCCTATAATAATAATAATAAAGAGGCAGTCCTAAACAAATATCTGGAATGACTGATTTTTTGCTGCATTGAGTTCTTCAGTAGGGTTGTGCGATCCCATTCCTTGGGATGTATAGTCAGCACCAAAAAGACAGAAGCCAAGGAACCAGGAGGCAAAGCTTCACGAAAGTTTAATGAAAAAAACTAGTAGTACCAAGAATTTATAAATTCTTAGTAGTACTGATACCGACAGCTACCAATTGTGTAGTGTAAACACTCGTTTAAGTGGGTGGGGGGGATTTTGACTGCTGGAAGTCATTTCTGAGGTTCTACTACACCTCAACCAAAACTGGTTTCTGTTACCCTAGTTCAAGATGTGCCTATGATGATTAAAAAAAATAAAGCTGCCTTACCAAAATATCTTTAAAAATGTTATAAAATGTCAATCACATTCCCTGATATTTGATGTTTTTCTGATGGTGGATTTGCCAAGGTCATTGAGCCAATGACAGCAAGTATGACAGAGAGTGGCTTTTGTGGAAATATACTAATAAGGCTGTTCTGAATCTGGTAACGATACCATGTTGGATCGGTATGGTCCATTTTAGTTTTCATCTGATAAGGCTTACATTTTTATGGTTGGTAGCAAAAATGGTATTATTTTGTTCAGGTTAGGTAAAAGGTTTGCTTTTCATCCCTAAATAAATACTTTTTAAATACTCGAAAAGTTTTATTCGATTAAACTGTTTTCATTGGTTAGATTTAAGTTGCTACTTGCGTGTTGCTATAGCAACTTTGCAATATATGTGTATTGTGTTGCTATAGCAACTTTGCAATATATGTGTATTGTGTAGCCTGAGTTATTTTGTGTGTTTATGGGGCTTATTTTACAAATAAATTGTATTGCATTGAAGCAGTTACGGTCGGTTACGATCAGGTTGAATTCAGTCCTGACGCCGTCACTCCTGGTGGGAATTTTACTTTCTACATAAAGGGAATTTCCCCCATGTTATTAGAATTCCTCTCATTAGTAGTTACTGATGGTAAGCGTCATTTAAAATGTGGTGTAGAGTAGCTTAACAAAAAATACAACTGCGAATGCTATACCACAGCTACGGTTGACGGCGGAGCCTCTTCCCCATCCCGACTCTCTTTCTGTCCGATACTTAGCTTTGTTTTATACACGTTTCGTAAGCGCAGCTTTTAGCATATTTCTTTTCCCCACCGGCCTTTTCTTTCCCAAATGTTTTTATGACTGTCATTGTATTGTGACCGAAACTGCAGGAATGCACAGGGAACAACAGTACTTTACCAAAACTACACTCGTATCGACAAATGCAAAAATATGTAAATCTCCTTCGAATTAAAAAGAAAAAAGAGTGAGGAGGGATATTCTACAAATCAAAGAGGAGGGTAGCCAGTCAGATCATCTTTCTACAACTTCATAATTTTACAACTGAGGGAGAAAATGGGTCGAAAAGCAAATCAATCCACACCATGCCCATTGAAATCAAGAATAAAGTCGATTTCTGGTATAAAATTGAATTTGTCAAGGGATTTGTTTTCCGTATAACGGGAATGTTTTTAAAATTGAAATGCAATGTGAAGGATATAACCAAACTCAAACCATTGGTTTGAAAGCGTAGCGCGGGCACAGCGGACGCTTCCCTTCCAGCGGCACTGCCAGCGGACGCTTCCCTCCCTTGGCACCCCTGAAAGTGCACGGGGGATTTGGGGGACAGCCACGCTTCGTGCGAGAACGATAAACGTCCTAAACTCTCCCCATCAGAAGTGCCGGAAACTCACTTCCGGAACACACGAAGAATAAACTTCTGGCAGTATGCAGTCAGAACTGTGGAGCACCACGCCGTGCGCAAATTTCCTTCTTTGTATTACTTTGCTTTAGTTTCGTACCACTGCATCGAAATACAGGTTTACCTCACTAATAAAATAGTAAGCTAAATATAAAGCTATTCCGTGGATTACTTTCTTCCTTTGGATTTTTACCTTTGGATTTTATATCTTCAGAATTTTCTTTATTTGGTTTTATTTTCCTGGATTTCCTTTGCCGTTTAGCCCCGTAACGGACTGGTTCACAGACTTCGGCACAAAATACTAATTGCGCCAGACAGGACAAAACATGCAAGCTTACAAAACACATGTTCCAACTTTGTGATTGAGCCTCTATGGCTTGGATAGCCAGAAGGTTTTTTTTTTTTCAAACATAAAAACAATTCCGTGTGATGGGAAAATAAAACCTTTATCTGATGGGGAGAAATTTCTATCTGATGGGTAAAATTCTACGTGACGGATGCACACGTTTTCTATCGGATGGATGATCGCTCATCTCGACCTGATGGTATTTCAGTCTGATGCGAGGTCAGCGAATCTTCATTTTTGTGTGGGTTTGGATTTTGTTTGTACTTTGTTTGGTGGGGGGGGGGTGGAGTTTTTTTTTTTTTGTTTTCGCATTGTTTTGTTTTATCTCACAACCCAAAACAACAAATCCTGAACAAAACCTAAAGAAATTTCAGGTAGATAATAAGGTTTTTGGCAAGCCCACTTCAATAGGCCTACTGACAATGTATTATTGCCAGTACGCTTTATTGATACTGATACATCACTTGATAAACGAAGAGTTTGCGGTTTGCAGGGCTGGCAGGGAGAGTTGTGGAGGGTGCTGCTTTTTTTCACTTGAATGTGGGGAAGGGGAAAGGGGGGCCTTGGATCGGGGAGCGGGGCATTGAAACGTTGTGGACCATACTATTTCTTTCCATTTCACCGTAAGTTCAGCCCTAATTAAAATTAGGCGAAAAGGGAATCCCGTTTCGCCGAAACCCATTTCGCAGAATCAAAATACTTTATAAAAATGTAATATTGCTGAAGTTACAGAAGCATTTCAAACTGGAAGGACTTTGTAATTAGCTGCAGTTTCTGACGAGCGAGGCACGTAATTTGATTTGAAAATAAATATTTGCCAAAACAGGAGTCGGCGAAACGGGAGACACTGATTACAATTCGGCGAAACGGCTATCCGATCACACATTTGACCCCCCCCCCCCCGCCCTTTCGGAAATATTGACTAGTCCCTGAAACTTGGGAGAATGAACTACAGAGCAAAATATCACAGGAAAAATGAGAACGGAAATAAAAAGGCGAAGAAAAAAGGACAAATAA
Source organism: Lithobius niger (assembly GCA_023313725.1). Taxonomy (NCBI): domain Eukaryota; kingdom Metazoa; phylum Arthropoda; class Chilopoda; order Lithobiomorpha; family Lithobiidae; genus Lithobius; species Lithobius niger. The sequence continues at coordinate 6,931 of JAHWFP010256573.1, forward strand.
AACCATATCGTCTAAAAAGGATCGCAAAAGCCACTCACGCAAAAAGAGCCGCGGGAATTGTGTAATTGATATATGGGACTACTACTCTCCCATTTTTTGATTCGTAGAACATCCTGCCTCATACTCACTTTTTCGTTCTAATCCGATTGCACTACACTACCTGTGTTACAAATGCTAGACATATATTTTTGTCGATTTATAATTTGTTGATGTATATTAGTTTGGGTGCAGTATTGGAGCAATGGAGCGCAATGCAGTTTCTGACGAGCGAGGCACGTAATTTGATTTGAAAATAAATATTTGCCAAAACAGGAGTCGGCGAAACGGGAGACACTGATTACAATTCGGCGAAACGGCTATCCGATCACACATTTGACCCCCCCCCCCCCGCCCTTTCGGAAATATTGACTAGTCCCTGAAACTTGGGAGAATGAACTACAGAGCAAAATATCACAGGAAAAATGAGAACGGAAATAAAAAGGCGAAGCCCAACGACGTGTAACTGTTCAGTTTTCCCGATCAAACCATGACCGTCATGAGCAGTTTTAAGGTAATTGGTAATAAACCAAATTAAAGACATTTTTACTTTTCGTCGACCGATTTTGACGTTTGAATAGACCAGTTCGAAAGTTTTTTCACCAGCTTTAACCCAATGGTCTTATCCCAAATCAGCTGTGTTGTGATGTTTAGGAAGTACAAGGCAAAATACTAATTTTACTGGGGGTTTTGTGTTTTAAAATGATTTTAGCATATGAAATATTATTTTTAACTAATATGATTTTAATAAATGTGAATCTAGCTAAGTGGCGAGCAACCTCAGCAGCCTTTCTGTGTACTAATGATATAACTACTGTACACCGAACCTGAACCATGTCTTTGACATTTCACCTGAGTAAAATTTATACCTCTGACTGGTGTAAAATTTAATTTTAACATAATCTCATCTGGTAATCTTAGAAACCACAATTTCCAGGATTTTAATATTTTATTTTAGAATATCATACTTTAAGTTAGTTATGGGCCAAAATAGGCTGAAATGCTACTTTTGACCTATCTTTAATGTTAAATTAAACCCACATTTAAAAAAAATAAAATTGCTTTTATTTACTGCATTTTTTACAATGAAATAATGTTAAAATTAAATTTTAAACCTGCTGAATCTTCATTTTTGCTATTTTTGCGATTCCACCCATTGACATACAATGTAAACTTCAAGGCTGTTGTGGCAACCGAAGACGTGACGACAGAGTGATGCAATTTTTTGTATGTAATAGTGGTGCTAAAAAGGCACCTTTTCCGAACTATGACATTTTAAATATCGAAAATTTTATTTTTTCAGCCTACGCTAATGATCATTCAAGCAGATTGGGACCTCCCAACACTCAACCACAGTTGGTTAACACAAGCCCTGACCTATACGTAACACAGGGCAAAAGAACAAAAGCGATGCTCTCCGTCCCCTCTAACAATGATTTGTACAGTAAACTATCCACTTCCAACATTAATTTAGAACACTAAACCGCCTCGTCCACCACAAGGGCCACGCCTTAGGAAATGTCCCGTGGAAAGATTAACGTCCTCCACACGCAAATTGGCAATCGAATGCATCATTGCTACAATGCAAGCAATGATACCAAAGATTCAGCTTCCAATGAACATACAAATCACCATGGAATCCTGCACCGTCCCAGGCAAGCCACAGTGCAGTCTTTCGTCTGGTGCACTGACCAAAGTCACACGCAGCATCAAAGCGATGACCAAGCAGCCTCAAAGGATGTCTCTACACAACTAACCACCATTTCGGCCATCAAGGTCATCGGCCAATCAGCCGACAACGTCGCCCCTTTCGTCCCCGGATCCTTGGGACCTTCGAGCAACCCAAGCCTAAAACTCTCAAAGCAAGGCCAGCATCAGCTTGACCACAGAGCTCACCACCAGTCGGACAGGCTACTGAGGCAACTAGTAACACGACTTCGGTGTCCCTGATCAAAACTGTAGAGGCTTCGATCTCACCTGGGTCTCCCATCCTAGCATCCCCCAATTAACGTGCAAAAAACGGACGCCAAACTCAAATGCTATTCTCTTCACTAGCAGAAACAACCCATATACCTGGCATTATTCACTCCTTCAATGCCGCAGTCGCACACTACACATAACACTGCTGTAACGAACAATGCAAGAACTAAAACATGATTAACCAATGAACACAGCCTTCTTTTGGCTCCTCCAACATCTCATCGAAAAGGAACAACGAGACAACCCGACAATTTGGTTCACAGAGGCAGAAACATCAATTTCAACTCTTCAAAAGGCCTCAAAACTTCAGCAGCATTATCACACAAGGGATATGAGAAGTCATCCTAAATTCGTAAGGCGATCAAAACATCACTTGTGCTGACAACGACATCAGAGTAGCGGCATGTAAATGGAGGGCAATCTCTACGTCATGGGCATTCCACAAATTCATCCTACTTCCGGACATTCTGACGGCAGCATCATGGCAAAAATCTCATCACAAATCTTTAGAGGGATGACGAAGCAATCCAACAGTCCATACCGTATGGGCTCAAACGTGGCAGCCAGATGTGCAACCCCCTTAAGCACTTAGAAACAGGAGTAATTCCACCAAGACGGAAGCAAGACCCTCATCTTTAAACAAACTCCACCTTTCAGTGCCAGCGTGTTTTACCAAAAGAGACTTAATTTTGTCTGTCTTCATGCTTTCTGAATAAAGTGCGAAGTTTGTTAACCATTTTGGGGAAGACAGTTCATAACCCCAGGGTATCCATCAAGGCGGTGACTGCCACCTAACTTTGACGAGGTGTAACTGTGAATGAAACAATTTACAGGTGATGTGTATATTCCTAGGCAAAAGAAAATTTCCAACCGGCCTGGGCAGAGGGGCCAGCAAAATTTTGTTTTTTAAATAAATAATTTCATATGTTATTTAATTTTAATTTTATTTTTATTGACTTTTTATTTTTATTAATTTTACAGATTTAATTTTTTTTTAGTTTTAATTATTTATTTAATAACGTAATCCATGATTATAGTTAAAGGCCTGTATGTGTTATTGCTGTTAAGTTTTGCCTTGGGTTCGATTTGAATATAATGAGGGGTAGTTTATTCGTTTCTTTAGCAAAAGACGGTAGAAGCAGTGCTGCATTACTGCATACAGTTGGTCGCAAGCCCTGTCTTATGACGAGTAAACCTCACTATAAAGGCTTGACGTTTGGTTTAATTTCATTAATTCAGAATTTGAGGATTGACTGGATGAAATAATCAAGAAAAAATTCAGTTCGAACAAAACGTAAATTTTTTATTTGCTGCACCACATTCCACCAACACTACATTTGAAGCAGTAAATGAATGCTATGGCGTATGTACTTGGGTTGCAGAAAAATTGATACCACCCGTAACCTACGTTGTAAAGAATGAGGTGAGACTGAGGAGACAGTTTGGAAAAAATTCGTCGACAAACATGAGATCGACTGAATGCGTATCAAACGACTAGGAAAAGGTACATAAAGTGAAGAAGTGCAACTGGAGGAAGAAAGTAGTAGTATAAAGGATACAAGAGTAAAGGGAAGAAAAATAAAACAGGTTTATCGTTTATTGATTTCACGTGCCAAATTCTGAAATGCCGCACTGACATGAGTAGTGGTTTCTAGTCCTTGGGTGAACTCGGACAATGGTTTGAGAGTCTAAAAAGCAGAGAAGCAGCAAAATTAAAATGTTATATTATTGGTGAGTTGGAAGAGTTGATTAGGGCCTGGGATCATGGACCAACAGAAATTCAGAAACAGCTCTCATGCAAGTCTTCCGGGAAGTTAGCACATTAAACCAAACGTACGTAAAGAGATAGAAAAGATTCCAAGGACACTCAGATCTTTCCATAACTGAGGCTTGCTTTGAGTAAAAAGCAGACACGGGAGGGAAAGATGTGACTGAATAAGAAGAGCTAAACATTTAGGACAGGATGATACCACTTGACGACTTCGTTTTAACAGCAGAGGATGTTGTTGAGAGTGTAAAGGCAACTATCCTACGTAAAGATAGATTATGGATCGCTGATGTCATTAAAATGTTCCCTAAAAAAATAAAGTTTTGGACATTGGAAAACGGAAAGTATTGCTTGACCATTTCAAGACTATGGAGAAGAATGGTAAGAAGTGAAAATAGCCACGATGCATTTCATGCAGCCATTTTGGGCAAGTTCAACCACCCATGATGCAATTCTGGCACCAATGACAACAGCGAAGTAGTTCAAATGAGAGCGTGGAATTTGGTTACTTTTTGCTGTTAAGGCTGTTTTGCTGTTGACACAGGTGAGCGTTTTTTTTTTTTTTTTTACTTTTTATTGGATATTTTTTTGAAGTTGGATGTATGTGGCTTTTTATACCAATTAAAAAATTCCAGTAACCTACGTTTTGCTGTGGAGGACAATGGCTATGGTTTAATGCCACGCTCATGCATAGCCATAGAGCAAGCGTGGTACATTGTACAAAAGTCTTTTTGTGAGATTAGGTTTGAAATAAATCTTTGCATATTTATCTATCTGCTTCAAAATAAAATAAATTTGTAAGAACCCTTCAGAAGCTAACAAGGTCACCGTTTGGCCGTTTTGACAGGTCACCGTTTCTTTCTTTCTGTTCAGTTTTCCCGATCAAACCATGACCGTCATGAGCAGTTTTAAGATAATTGGTAATAAACCAAATTAAAGACATTTTTACTTTTCGTCGACCGATTTTGACGTTTGACTAGACCAGATCGAAAGTTTTTTCACCAGCTTTAACCCAATGGTCTTAACCCAAATCAGCTGTGTTGTGATGTTTAGGAAGTACAAGGCAAAATACTAATTTTACTGGGGGTTTTGTGTTTTAAAATGATTTTAGCATATGAAATATTATTTTTAACTAATATGATTTTAATAAATGTGAATCTAGCTAAGTGGCGAGCAACCTCAGCAGCCTTTCTGTGTACTAATGATATAACTACTGTACACCAAACCTGTTTTGGAAACTCGGCGGCTTCCTTATACCAGTTTTGGTTTTAGGTGGATTATTACTACGTCAACATGCTCATTTCACGAAATGTTTAAGTATTCTGAATTTGAAAATAAATGTTTGGAAGGGGAGAAGCGGGAAACCCAGCCAGACAGCAAAGAAAGCAGAGCCTGATCCATTATGTCCGACAATGAAAGTGAAGGTTTCTTGATTTGTTGGTTTGTTAGGTTCATTTAATGCATCACGCAATAACGACTGCTTAAAATAAAACTTGATTTTGCACATTGATAGCGGTATACCCAGACATAGTAATTTTTTTTAATTTGGACTTGTAGTTGAGAAACTACGAAATCCAGCACTACGAAAGTCAATGAAAAAAGAAATAAGATGCGATGAGCAACTGAAAAGATGTCACAATGCAGTCCAACGCACAGTCAAACGATTAACTGTGCCCTGTGACCATTGTATCATTCGTTTGTTTGTTGTTTGTGTGTTTGCTTGATTGTTTTTTGTTTGTTGATTTGTTTGTTGATTTGTGTTTTGATTCGTTTGTTGATTTGTGTATTGATTCGTTTGTTGATTTGTTGGCATGTTCGTTTGTTGGTTGGTTTTTCTGTTGGGTTGTTTGTTGGTTTGTTTGTTGATTGCTTTGTGTTTGTTTGTTGGTTAGTTCGTTTGTTTGTTGGTTTATTTGTTGGTTGTTTGTTTGCAAGCGTGGTACATTGTACAAAAGTCTTTTTGTGAGATTAGGTTTGAAATAAATCTTTCCTCAACCATCCAAGAAGCACATACAGTTGCAAATTCTACTTGTCGAGTTGGCAAAATCAGACAAATTTTCACTGCAAATTCCAGTTTCCACGAGTACTGGTTAATTATTATCATCATTCGGTCAGTTTAAAAGTAAAGTTTGCAATACTTTTTTCCCATCAGTTTTCGCAACACTTCTGTGTAGCTTGGGAGTAACTGAAACGCTTCCCCTGATCATTTCTGGTTGCTTCCCTGCATATCTAGGCTATAAGGAGTGGGGAAAAGAAGCTCCGCGAAAATTTGCGTAGTTGGGGAAATTGAAAATTGACTTGGCCGTTTTGTTTGCAATTCACAGATAATGTTGAAAATAAAAACAAAAATGGACAAAACTGTATCCCCACCGAGTTTGAAGTCGTGATAACAATTAACTTCCCGAAAATCGTAGACAGTTAGCAAAACTAAAAACTGAGTTGCTATTTTACTTCCTATAGTTCTTTTTCTGTTAGACAGTGCCACTTAGAAGGGTTTTAGCGTGGAGCCACTCGTAACTGGTATTTTAGGAAGGTAGAAAATTACTGGCATATTAATATATCAAAACAAAACATCACTGCCAGGATTTAAAACGTTTCTTAGGTAAAGCAGAAATATCAACAAACTCTGCATAAAACAAACTCTGCGTAACGAATCTGCCAAGTTATCGCCATCTGAAATTGTGTTATCGCCGTCTGTAGTTGTGATATCAAATAAATCTAAAAATTTAATGCAGAGTTGGCTATTTGATTTACTAGTTCGTCTGCTAGACCATCAATCAGTGCCTTGGTTTTAGTTAAAACAGTAACGTGAACTAAAGCTGTACTTCATGAAAATTGGGTACAGTAGGCAAAATCAAAAACCGAGTTGGAAAATTGAATTAGCTGTTTGATTTTCTGTTGTCCTTTTTCTGTTAACCTATCGCCACTAAATTTGCATTAGTATTAATGCAGAAACAACTACATTTTTCAAATGTAAATTGTTAAAAATTTTAAACTTGTTAATTTCGAAGGTCCAAAATTTGACGATAAGAGTTCATCAGATCCCATATTAAAGGACAAAAGTGACCCAAAGGCCACGAAATGAGGGCAAAAATTACCCTACGGGACCAGTAATTATTTATCGCCGGGGAGGCCTGAGGAAGGGAGGGGTCATGACGTTTTGGGACCCTCTCAAGGGGGAGGTCATACATTTTTCAGGTCCCTTCAAAAGGGGGTGGTCAAAAACACACTAACCAACTAGAAAATTGCCATTGCAACTGCACTTTCAGCAGTCAAAATTTCCTAAAACGGCTCAGCTTCTGTGGGGCGTAAGCCCGCCAGACCCCTATGCTGTTTACAAGGTTTTGAAACTAATAATACTATTACTGGAAGTACAGTTTTTACAAAAAAACTTTATTGAAACACCTTGGCACCTGGTTTCTTGGCGTCTTCTGCATTTCAGGTGCTGACTATGTTAGGATGTGGTCATACAAGCAAACACTGTCTCGACAAAAGATAGGTGTAAAATATTTTTTGGGGGGTGGTCACATCATTTTTGGACCTTAAGGTGGGGGAAATCAAGGTTTTTTCAGGTCTTGAAGGAGGAGTCATCGAAAATTTAGTGGTCACATTTTTATTTCTTAACCCACCCCCACGGCCATAAATAATGACCGGTCCCCAACATCCCCTTAATCAATGGAAAAAAAATTAAATTGGAGCATGTTGATTTCAAATGTGGAAGCTCTTCTCCAATAATACCTCAAGTTGTTTTGGATAAAACTTAGGTAAAAAGTTTCGCCATTTTTTTCGTCTTTCGACTCTCCAATATTTAAAAAAAGTAGCATGTTTTTGTTTTAAAATGTGAAAGTCTTTTTTTACAATGATACCTCTAGGCCTACAGTTGTTTGGGATACAACTGAGAAAAAGATTTCATTAGTTTTTACTTTTCGATAGTACATTTTAAAAAAAAAATGTCTGTCTCTGACCTGCTGCCTATGCTTGCACACAGGAGTCGTCGTCATTCATTATAGTCTTAAAGTCCAAAATGTACAATAAAGTCAACCCTCAATCGTCAATTGCCAGCTAGCCTGTTTATATAATTCTAAACTGAACTCGGTTTAATTTAATTTGGAAAAATAAATATAAAAAAACGATGATTTAGTCACAATAAAATTTTTACGAAACCTACCATCCTAAAGAATGAATAAAAAAATCACCACAATTTGTTGCTTCAGTGTTCACTGGAGGCTAGAAACAGGCACTAAAATAACGTAAAATGCTTCAGCTTCTGGAGCTCCGCCCCGGACCCCGCTGGCGGAGCTTAAAACTCTCCCCCAGACCCCGTAGCTGAGCTTGGCGGACCCCTCAAAAGTACTTTACTGGCAGCACTACTGTTCTTTAAAACAGTTGGCAAAATCATAGGATGAGTTGGCAAAATTAGAGTCACTCCCCCCCCCCCGACCAAGTACCCTTCGCTACAGCCCTGTCAATCTTAATCATTAAAAACTTACGGTCGGTATATATATATATATATATATACTAGCTGAAACCCCGTCAAAAATGACGGGTCCTAGTGTTAATAAGTTGATTATGGGGGGTGGGGGGGCGAAGGCGCAGAAAATACTGTTTTTATACGCAACATTGAAAATTGGAAAAGGCTTCTATGAGCCAGAATTTTTACTGAATAGTACAATAGAAATACGCCTAAAATGGGCTTAAGGCCCAAAACCCGAAAAAGGTCAACATACATCATCTTATTAAATTTGAAAAGGATCCGAGACGTTAGGCCTAACGAAAACAGCAGAACTTGAAGCACGTTAACCATTGCACAGCTAACCCAGAATTCACCATCTGTCCTAAAAAAAAAAACTCTCTAAAAAGGGCCTAAAAAAAAGGGCCCGAGAAAGAAACGTAAAGTTGGGCTAACAAAAACCCTGAAAAGAAAAAACCCACCAATCTAACCATTCCCTGGTTTCAGCATCAAAATAGCACAATTGGGAGAGCAAGAAAATCGACTGAAATTGGGATTAAGTTTGGGGAAAAAAGGCTAAACAGCCAACGGGATCTCGGTGCCCACCTTCCCAACTCTTCCTCTATTGACGCGCACATATTTCCGGCGCTGCTATATGACCTTGGTTATCCCTTCTATGCCGTTTAGCGACGGTAGATGGGGTTGGCGTACTCGTTGCTGGCGCTGCTCATCTCGGCGAGTCGTGACGTAGGCGTTGCGTCTTTACGAAGCGTTGCGTGGCTTGCGTAGTTCTCGCCTGTTGGTGCTGTTGCTGGGCGTCGCGTCGCTCTCGTCCGGTGTTGCTGGCACATTATATGTATGATATATATATATATATATATGTAGGTATATAATTATGTACCTCTCCTCCTCTTGAAGTAGGAAAGTTAAAAATATGAGAAAGGTGTCAAAAAACAGGAAATTAATCCGGATTTCGCGTAGGCGTATTTTCGTAGTCCTTGGTAACATTTTTCCCATCGAAAAAAGCGAAAAACCACTTTGGAGCATTGTTGAAATGAATTTTTCGAAGTTGATTGTTAGTTTCGGAATCCTGCAGTGCGAATGGTCCACAATTGTTGTGCCACGTAGGAGGCGCGTGGTCCAGTAGTGTTGTCGGTACGATTACGGCTGGCAATGCTAACAGCCGTCATTCACGAATGAGGCATGTGCAGCTTAGTGAAATTACGTAAAGCTACGAAAAGGTTAATGCTAAATTAGGCCTATTTAAACAAAATATATTGATAACAGAAAAGGGTGCCAGAAATATTTCATTTGTGAAACATCCACATTCGATCAATAGTGTGCTATTAGCTGGTGTCTCTACTCATCAATAGTCCAGCCTAACTGTGGTAAACGCGAATAGTTTCTAGGTAAGATTTCGCCTTGCACGAAAGCTTTTATATTAGTCAAAGATTATAGGCGACGTGTGGTTGCTGTTTCAAAGCATCACACGTAGCGGGGAAGGAAATGGCTTTTTAGTAAAAATTCTTAAAATTTGTGAAACAAGGAAACCATGTAAAGTCAGCAAAATTTATTTGAATAAAAAAAAACAATCTATACCAAAAGCGGCACACAGGAGTATGTATGATAAAATTACCAAGCATGTTTGTTCAAGCATGCAGCAACTCGCGTGCTACAGCGTTGAAACGTCCTTGCAGTGGGGATGGATAAGGTATCTTCAAGCCAAGGCCGACTGGGGAAGAAATCAAGTATTTCGCCTCCTGGCTCATTGTCAGTTTAGGTGCATGCCAGAAAGGGGATCGCTTCTTTGAAGCCAAGGCCGACTGGGCTACAAATCGCGTGTCTCATCTCCTGGCTCAAGGCCAGTTCATGCATGCGCCAGAAAGAAAGTACCTTTATCGAGGCTTTGTTAAGATAAGATTCGGTGATAAATAATAGGAGGAGTCGGCCAATAAGCTTATAGCTTGTTATTAGGCCCAAGCGGCAGATGTTAAGTGGAAGGTTTCACCACCATCAGGAACAGTTGTTTTTTGCCGCATGAGGGAGGAAACCGGAGTACCCGGAGGAAACCCTCGTGCAACGGGCGGGAAACAACCGGAGAAAAACCCGTACATATACACTTCCCTTCCCAGGATCGAACCCGGGTCGGTACGAAGCCAGAGATGTACAGCTGGGACCATGACGCCTATCGAATCTGACGCCCCAGTACTCGCAGCTACCCGTGCACCTTAAATGATGTTGAATTAATTGGCCTGGAGCCGGGAAACGAAACCCACATTGTCTCCCCCAGACTATCTTGTGACAAGGGATTGCATACAAAGATAAGTTACAACTTGGACACTCTTTATACGCTCCATTCAGTACACAACGGGAATGAGGTTGGATGAGGAAAGTTCATGATTCTTGCGCTACGTAGCACACTTAGTCCTGTACTGTAGTCAGAGGTATTATGGCTGACAATTTGAATAAGAGGCGCATGTAGTTATTATGTGGCCAGACTGTTGGAGTGATTTATGGTTACCATATCTGTTCCCAAAAAATGTTTCCACGTTTGCATTTGTAAAACATCGACGTTCGATCAATAGTGTGCTATTAGCTGGTGCTCTACTCAGCAATAGTTCAGCCTAATAGCGGTAAAAACGAATAGTTTCTATAGGTACGATTTCCCCTTGCACGGAATCTTTTATATTAGGAAAAAATTATAGGCGACATGTGGTTGCTGTTTCAAAGCATCATACGTAGCAGGGAAGGAGATGGGTTTTAAGTAAAAATTCTTAAAATTTGTGAAACAAGGAAACCCATGTAAAGTCTGAAATTTATTTGAATAAAAAAATCTATACCAAGAGCGGAACAAGAAGTATGAATGATAAAATTACCAACCATTTTAGTTCAAGCATGCAGCAACTCGCGTGGTACAGCGTTGAAACGGCCTTACAACAGGGATGGATAAGGCTGCTTCAAGCCAAGGCCGACTGGGGAAGGAATCCCGTGCCTCGCCTCCTGGCTCATTGCCTGTTTATGTGCATGTCAGAAAGCCGGTAGCTCTTTAAAGCCAAGACCGACTGTGTACAAATCGCATGTCTAACCTCCTGGCTCAATAACAGTACAATCGCGTGCCGGAAAGGGAATGGCTTCTTCAAGCCAAGGCCCACTGGGCTACAAATAGCGTGCCTCGCCTACTGGCTCATTGGCAGGTTAGGCACACACCAAAAAGGGGATGGTTTCTTCAAGATAAGGCCGACTGGATACGAATCGCATGTTTCGCCTTAAGAAGCGCACGTACCTCTTTGGTGGACAAACTACGATCATAGTTATATACATTAAATATTGTAGTGTATATTGTACTATCTACAAAACATAATGTGTAGATACCATGCTTGAGACAGGGCTGCATTCATGGACACATTGAACAAAATATATACATCATTAAGGACGTACTAGCGGAGTAGCTCACTTCGCTGACTCATTCCGTGTCATCTCGCTACGCTCGAGAAGCTTTCATCCTGTAACTCTTGTTCTGCTGACAGACATTCCACGTCTAAAACGATCAAGCTAATGGTAAGAGTGCAGTACGTGTTTTTCGTAAGGCTTCTCAGCTTAAACAAATGATAACCCTAAATTATTCCAACAGTCTGGCCATCCGAGAGCTACGTGCGCATCGATCTATGTTTCAGTAATTTCTTTGATTCCAAGGGCATCACAAAATCATCTGCTGACTTTTTTCGACGCAAACTAATTGTAATTATTGCTTACAGTTCGTCCATCACATTCCTAAGCGTGCCTGCATTTCATCTATATCATTCAAAACATACGATTTGTTTGTTTGCACATTTGTACGTATCACACATTGAAAAGGTTTAGTTTACATGAAAATCGCTCGCTTTGCTCGTTCAATCCACCCACCTTTGACGTTATTTTTTCATGGTTTTTGGCATTTTTAGGGTCGTAATATCCTCCTCTCATGTTTGTAGGTGCTTTGGTTCCAGAGGAGTACAAACAAACAAACAAACACGCACATCATACGTCCTTAATGATGTATATGATGATGTGCGTGTTTATTTGTTTGTTTGTACCTCTACTCCTCTGGAACCAAAGCACCTACTAACATTGGAGTGGGACCAAACGAACGAAAATTAAATTGCGATTCGGATAGGCCTATTTTCATCACCGTAACTTGATATTATGACCCTCAAAAACGCGAGGGTATTTCAGCGAGGGTATTTCAGAACCTGAAAAAATAACATCAAATTTTTTTTAAACCCACACGAGGGTTGTTCATGACGTCATAGTTTGTTTATGAAAACCTCCTTGAGCGAAGAGAGTTGATCTGGAAAAGGATGCACGGAAAAATAACCTAAAAGGACGACACGTATTTTGCAACACGCCACATATAGATCTTAAAATTGGTTTTGTATTAACTGACTTGATGCATGAAAACAGTAGATCTACATCATTAAGGACGTATAACGTTCTAAAGCACGTAGGTGCGTGGATAAAGCGAGAAAATTCTATGTAGACTAAACCTTTTCAATGAGTGTTTCGCTTTGCTCTATCAGTCTTTCATCTCTCACCTTCGTTGGGGATTACTTCTGGAAGAGAAGACGTACTTGATGCATGAAAACAATAGATCTACATCATTAAGGACGTATAATGTTCTAAAGCACGTAGGTGCGTGGATAAAGCGAGCAAATTCCACGTAGACTAAACCTTTTCAATGAGTGTTTCGCTTTGCTCTATCAATCTTTCATCTCTCACTTTCGTTGGGGATTATTTCTAGAGGAGAAGACGTACCAACGTGCAAACTAACAAATGATGTTTGGAATGATGTAGGTGAAATGTAGATATGCTAAGGAATGTGACGAACGAACTGTGAGCAACATTTGCAATTAGTTTGCATCGAAATAAACAGTACATCAAAATAATCAATACAATAATCAGTACATGGAAATTACATGAATCATGGATCGTCTTGAAGCTTATAGTTACGCACTGAGATGATTTGGAGGATGATGCATGCAAAAAATAACCCTAACGGACGACGTATTTTGCAATGTAACACATACAGATACTGAAATTGGTTTTGTATCATCTGACTTGATGTAAGGAAACCTGGTTTTAAAAGGGTGCCAAACAATCGTTTTTCTGAAGAACGGTGGTGAGTGGATTGAGCGAGCAGAGCGAGCGATTTCCACGTAAAGTAAACGTTTTCAATGTGTGTCTCGCTTTGCGATCTCTCAATCTTTCATCACTCACCTTCATAGGGGATTACTTCTGGAGGAGACGTACAAATGTCCAACAAACAAATCGTATGTTTTGAATGATGTGGATGAAATGCAGGCACGCTTAGGAATGTGATGGACGAACCGTGAGCAATAATTACAATTAGTTTACGTCGACAAAATTAGCACATGATGTTGTGATGCGCTTGAGTAGTGTAAAATGCCATTTGCGAACACACCCCCGTGACCTTTGACCTTTTGACCGGAAGTGACATCATACCGGAAGTCACGCCATACCGGAATTGACGTCATAACGGAATTGATGTCATCCAAGATGGCGGCTCCCATGCATACCGGACGTGACGTCATCCAAGATGGCGCTTTTTTTTTTTTTAGTTTTCATCAATTTGGAAGAAGGTGGAAAAGTTCTTTTTGCTACATTTAGGTTTTCGTCAATCTGGAAGAGGGTGGGAACGTGCTTTTTGCTACATTTTTGCGTCCTTTTGATACCTCCTAGTGCAGTCCGAAAGTGACGTTATTTTTCAAGATGGACGTGGCCATGAATTGTGGCCAGTTTCTAACATGGCGGCACCTGTGTGTTAATCGGAAGTGACGTCAAATACCCATGTAAAATACCGCCATTTTGAATGACGTTACTACCTGTCTCCAGCAAAGGTACACACATTTTCCTAGAGGGTTTCAGAATCTATACCTTTTTTGCTATAATATGGATTCTTTCCACACCACCCAGGAGGTAAAGCTCTGGAGATCGTAATATAGTCTCTCGAGCTCTTCTTTTCGATAATCTAAGTTTTCTTTTATCCTGTTTCTCTTTCCAGAATTTTTCTTTTACTACCACCTTTTTCTCCAATCTAGCCTGTCTCTTTTCCTTAGTTTCTCGAGTTTGAGCTTTTTTTTTTTACTGGCAGCTATCTTCTCCAATCTAGCTTTTCTCTGCAGCACTGTTTCCTGCGAGCGGGATTTATATTTTCTGGTAGCGTCTTTTTTTCTACTCTTTTTCTTCTACACCATAAAATCCTCCAACTTCCTCCGACGGTTCTCCATTACGACGACACTGCGGGCAGCCTTCTCGTATCTCCTCGGCTATTTTTACTTCGGTCATTTTTTGGGCTTCGCGCTCTTTCAACTGGAGGGATTTTTCCTCCACACCTCGTCGCTCATCTCATTCACGTCCGAGTCGAAAACGTCCGTGTACTCTTCCCAAGCGCTGATGTTGTAGTGACCGAAGGCTAGAGTATCTTTGCTATTGTCCATTATATAGTTCTTATCGTCATAAGGCGAGAGGAGGAATTTAGATATTTGAACGGTACTCAGCTCGTGGCCGATGCTGGAAATCTTGGCCCAGCTTCCCTTCTGTTTCAGTGCCATCGGTTTTAGGGCTTCTTCGTAGTCGTCAAATTTAAAATGTTTCTGCACGAAATCTTTTTGCCTTCTTGATAGCCACCTTTTTCAGAGGTTTGATGGAGTACATTTTCGATCTGAGTCCGATGAACTCTAGGATGGGGATGCCGCCTATTTGGTCATTCATTTTCCCCAACACCCGTTTATTAGTGCTGGAGAAGAGGGGATGATTCGACGAATAGTTGCTCGTATCAAAACGGTCTTTGTCGGCGAGCATGTCTAGATAGAAGTCCTCCGTTTTGATTTCGTAGCAGTGGCTGTCAGTATTGGTGAAAAGGAGTTTGGCAAGGTCCCCATACTTCAGCATGAATGTAGTCATAGTGGAATTCAAGCATGAACAATTTGGAGAGTTCCAGTTTGGTAAATCCGGAGTAGGTTGGGAGATCGCACAGTGAGCTACGAATACTGCGGTTGAGTAGCACAAGGTTTTCGTTTAGAATTTTGAAGGATGCAGCGTGCGGTTGCGAGGTGTATTTCAGCGCCATTTTCTAGTCAGTGCACAGGTTAACATCGAGGCGACTTTGCTTATTTTCCAACGTTTTACAAAAAAACCGTGTTATTCAGCAGTTTCAATTAGTCCTTGGCGAAAGGAGAGGTCACTTCTTGCCTGTTCGTGGTGTTGAACTCGGTTTAAGTTTTCATCCACGGTCTTTGGTTGAAAGCTAGAACTCTTAGGATGTGACGAAGCACTAGTCCATGCCAGCGGTAGAATTTCAAGTTCCTATAGTGAAGGATGTACTTCTTGTGTAGAAGGTTCAAGACGAGTTTGATGTTGGAAAAGGACTTGATCTTGTGATTTAAATTTTCCGCAAGATTTAAAGGACAGGGGGAAATCAGCTCCTTTACAATGTCGATCTTCTCCGGAGATAGTGGATAATCGTTGTGCGAGTCGTGCAACTTTCTGGTGTACTCGAGATCCACTTCCAGTATATATCCCACGAAGCGTCGTCCAGTACGGTTTCTATGTCCAAAGCTCTAATCTCCTTCCTGGTTATGTAGCGGAACCCGTCGTATGGGAGATGAGCGCACATGGCGACACTGTAGAGGTTGTTCATGTCCAAATCCACTATGTATATGGAGGGTTTACTAGGGACATAAAGAGGCAGGTATTTGTTATTAGCTTTCGAATGCCTCTTTCCAATGAATGAAACTCCGCCTCTGGTGCCAGAAGATATGAGATTATGCTTCCCAACGTGAGTGCTCTTATACTGGATCCTGCATCCTGAGGAGAGCTGCCCAGCTGAATCCTGGAGTGGAGATGTAATAACAGGGATCCAGCTTGTTTTCGAGGCAAAATTTTCGGAAATCTTCAAAAACGTCAGCGAGCAGGAAAACGTCGATCGTATGGTATATCTCGTGGTAAGTACGGAATACCTTTGATTTCATCCTTAGTCAGAGGTTTAGCGCTCGCACGTATTCATCTCCCGCCAACATCTCATCTTTCAATTGAGAGTAGAACGAGTGCCTCAACGGTAGATCTTCCTCGTCGAAAACGGACATGTCACTTATGTATTCGTACGGATAAACACCTTTCTGCGTTAACAGGTTCAGCGCATGTTTCCACGTGGTCTTCTCCAAAAACCAAGTAAATTTCAATCCAGAGTCTAAAGCTGCCTCGAGGATTGGGAAACCATTATTGTCGTTCCTTCAGTTTTTTACTAGAGTATCCAGAGAAGCGTTGAAGAAATTGACGCTATCTATAAAACGAAGATGTGATCCTTAATGGTTATGATCTGACACCTCTGGTCATTGTGAGCGATAACATCTACTTTTCCCGGAACTTGTACACTACAGAAACTGAGAGGTGCATATCATAGCTTCCAGACCATGCAACACGATGGGAATGGTTTTTCGTTCTCGAGCAGATAACTGATGTAGCGATGATCCCTCACCTTATTGTCGACGATACGTACTTTAGATTCCCCGTCAATATTTGATTTGTCCATGTACTTCTTGAAGGCTTCCTTGCAATAATGACAAACCCAGGCATTCTTGAAATCTGTTTCTTCGGATGGGCCGGTGTGGAGGGGTTTTGCATTATTCAGCATGTTCGCATAATATTGAGCATCTTCTCCCAAGTAATACTGGTGACGTATAATCTTCCCGTCGTGTCCCAATAGAACGTAGCCGAAAATACACGGAAGGTGTTGATGGATTTGGGTGGTTGAACTCGACGAAGCGTCGGGTTGAGCGGTTTGGATGGGACGAAGGAGGCATTTAAAGTCGGCAGATATGATGGAGGGGAAGGAGTTTTGACGGTTAAAGTGATTGAATACGAGAGAGTTTTCTCCTGGCTCCTTGAATCTAAGAGCTTGTATGGGATTATTTTAAAAAAATTCTTTCCCGTGAGCTAGCAGCATCCAATCCTTTTTAAAACTGGCGAAACAGTTCCTGCAGTAAAATTTGGAAAGGGAACCAGAACCTTGATATCACAGGAAAGCAGCTATATCTGTAATGGCACACTAATATAGAAGGTTGATTGTTAGTCCGTCCAAGGTTTTATACACTCGACAGGGCGTAACTCCTCTTCGTGGCTATAATCACGATAATCTTCCGGGTCGAATCTGTCCAACTGCAGAGTCGCGGCCAGGTGGAATACAGAAAGCATTTCTGATCGTTTAAATTTTGAATGTTTGCCACCACCTTATTATTGCCAGCGAATGCTTTTGGAAGAGGGATGTACGTAGACACTCGTAATGGTTTATACTTGATACTCTGATTTTTAGGTTATGGATGCGAGATATAACCCAGCCACTGCACCGTTTGGTGAAAGCATTGATGGATCCTTGGATTTTCGTAAAAGCCTCTCCCAACAGAGCGGGAATGTCGGGACTATGTATTTCTGAAAATCTCGACCAGAATCCTGCTTTAATGGAAGCGTCGTCCCTAGTAAATTGTATACTCAAGCTGATCTGGACTTTACAGTTCACCAGGCGGCATAACCAATCTTCTAGCATCGCTTGTAGTGCTGTGCATATACAGAGGAGAAATTGAAGTTGATCGCAGAAGACGCATTCACACACTAGAGGCATCTCGTATTGTCGGTGACCCAATCCTTTTATCCACAGATAGGGGTGGTAGACTCTTGAGCGTGTCGAGTAGCTGGTCATGAAAGCAAGTGCATTCTACCACATTAAACGGGTGATGGAACTGTAGGTGGTTCGAGACCTCGGTTGAGAGAAGAAAATCCCCCGCAGTAAACGTAATCTAGTTGCTGAGGGTGGTTCTGTGACCATTTCAATGTATGGAGAATCACTCAAGTGGATCATGTAGGTAACCTGTCCAATATTAAAACGCACTAGGGTGATAACCTGTCCGCGTGGGCATTTGGCCGCCATATTGTAAAATGACCGTCAAAAATCTTTTTTTTTTTGCAAATAACACCGTAAATACAATTATTTTAAAAGGACAATGTGAAGCAAAGTTGTAGAAAAAGTAATTTTAAACAACTTCCCTAGAATGACTTTACCAGAAAAATTGAATAGTTTAGACGCTACAGCTGTTTTTTAAAGTAAAATATCGATTTTCACTGTATTACATACATTTTCACCACATTTACGTTACTAGGACATCTTCAAACAACTATAACTCAGCCCCTATATAAGTTACCTTAATTTTTTTGACCTTGCTGAAAAGAACACATTTCAGCCTTTCCATCAAGCCTAGTTGTAGCAAGCTAAGTTAACTAGACATATAACTGAAGTACAGTGAAGTAGATAAACATTAATACTGGACAGGTTAACTAACGCCCCACTTTGTTGATTGTGTTTCTAAGCGGTTATAGAAACAGCCATCCTTACATAATTTACTGCAAAACTTTATTATCGTAGTGAATCGGATATATAATAATATAAAGTTGAAAATAACGGTATATTGTTATAATAATATAAATAATTTTATTGCGTGACATTGCTCGAAGTTTCAATGAAACTTGTGTGAGCTACAATAACTTACATAAATAATAAATTAACACATTAGTACAAAAACCAAACGAGATCAATATTTTTCTTAGACATTTTATAAATCATTTCCTTCATTTCTCTTCATATTTTCAATAGATATCATTTTATACTTTTATACTTTTCTGCTAATAAATCTTTTAACCTAGTTTTAAGTTTGATAATAATTTCATATGATAACATGTCACTGTCTAGTTTATTGAAAATGTCAGGTATATAAAACGATCTATTTCTTACTCCATAACAATTATTCCATTCTGGCAATTTAAATTTTTTGGATGTCTTTTTTTTTAATCGTTCGCTTTTTGTATCGTGGAGATCTTTATGAGTGTTACAGTAATAATTTTTTTATTATAATTATATAATCTCTCAAATCTTCTATTTTTAGTAGTTTACTTTTATAGTAAATCTCATCTGTACGTTCATTTTCTTGTCCAAACAATACCTTAACTATCTTATTTTGAAGTTTCTGCAGTCTTATTAAAATATATTTTGTTGCGAAACCATATATTTCAATATCGTATCTTATACTACTTTCTACCCATGCATCATATAACATTTTTTTATTTTTTCTATTTAGTATATTTTTACTTTATATAAGATAGGTAATTTTTGTCTTAGTTTAATCATTAAGTTAGTTATATGTTCTTTAAAGTCCCATTTGTCATCTATATACATTCCCAAATATTTTGTTGTTTTTTAAATTTCAATACTCCTACATGTAGAATAGCAGATTTGGTTTTTAAATTTGTTTGCAGTCCTGTACAATTTCAGAGTGATTTACTATATTGTTTAATTGGTGGTTTTTATTTTTGTTTATCATATGAACAATAATTGTTATAAATTATATACTCATGAAGCACAGCTAGAGAAGATTTCCAGCACAAAACGAAGGACGATCAAAGATGATGTCAATCTAGACGATGCTGAAAGTAGTCCTACGTACACATCCTGCTCTACGTGGTCAGGTGTGTCTGCTCAAACTCTCCCGAGTCAAAAAGAGCCTAACAGGTCAAAAGTATGTGTATACTTTTGTCCTCGTTAGTCCTCTGGTAAACACGAAAAGTACAGAATTGTGAGGAAGGCAGTGCATCAAACTTTTAATGGCAGCCAAACACTTTTAAGGGTGAAGTCTATACAAGAATTGCTATTTCTAACAGGTTTGGACGACACTGCTCATCTTTAGGTCATATTTTGACTTTTTTAAAGAAATTTTCCCCAGAAGCATCGTTTCTAATGTTCAAGTATGTGTTGACTGTATCTGCAAAGGTGGGATATTAAAAAGTCCTGAAAAGAGTGTGAAAATAAGCTTCGATATTTCCGTTGCTTCCCTAGATGACTCCAGTGTTGATCATCACAGATTCTGTCATCCAGATCAAAATTCACTTCCAAAAATGTTTTTCTCAATAACTGTCCACATTCCTTTATGATGTCTGTAAGTTTCTCAGTAACATCTTCAACCGATACAGAAGAATCAAATGCCATTTTTGACTTATTGGTTCCAACTGGACTAGAAAATGTAATCTCTTCACCAAATGTCTTTTCTAGTTGAGATTTAACAGCTCTAATATTTACTTTTTCATCACCTAATCTGTCGTTAATTTTCTTTGTAACATCCAATAAAACAAAGGTGGTGCCAATCTTTAATTAAGGTTTCATTTTCTCAAAGTCTTTAGCAAATATTTCGTTTCAATTCAGGTTACTTGTCGATCATATCGAAGAAGGTAACTACTAATATACCCTACATGACATTATAGGCCTGATGCAAATACACTTTTCACATCTGTCAGATCATCAATTCTTGTGTATACTTCATCTTGAAAGTTCTTGGCTGGAAATCTTCTCTAGCTGTGCTTTATGAGTATATAATTTATAACAATTAATGTTCATATGATAAACAAATGATGACCTGGAATGTTTTTTAATAGCGCAAGAACGTGATCGTTGTGAAGTTCTGCAGCGTCTCTGATACGCTGGCAGCCGTTTTTTGTTGACGTCACACTTTTGCCGGTATGTTGCTGACATATAATACATAAATCAACAATATCTCCTTGCTGGGAAGATCCTTTTATATTAATAGGATTCAAATGATGATCCATCTTGTCAGTTTCATATGTGAAAATAAAAAAGAAATGCTTATTATTATTATGCAATAATTCATAACAATATTCCGTTATTTTCAACTATATATTATTCGTATAATTATATATTATTATATATCCTTTAAACTACGATAATAAAGTTTTGCAATAAATTATGTAAGGAAAGCTGTTTCTATAACCCCTTAGAAATACAAAACAAGGTGGGGGCGTTAGTTAACCTGTCAAGTATTAATGTTTATCTACTTCACTGTACTTCTGTTATCTGTCTAATTAACTTAGCTTGCTACATCTAGGCTTGATGGAAAGGCTGAAATGTGTTCTTTTCAGCAAGGTCAAAAAATTAAGGTAACTTGTATAGGGGCCGAGTTATAGTTGTTTGAAGATCTCCTAGTAACGTAAAAGTGGTGCAAATGCATGTAATACAGCGAAAATCAATATTTTACTGTAGCGTCTATACAAGTCATTCTTGGGAAGTTGTTTAAAATTACTTTTTCTACAACTTTGCTGCACATTGTCCTTTTAAAATATTTCTATTTACTGCGTTATTTGGAAAAATCCGTTTTTTGGTGGCCCTTTTCCAATATGGCGGCCAAATGCCCACGTGGACAGGTTATCACCCTAGTGCATTTTGATATTGGACAGGTTACCTACATGATCCACTTGAGTGATTCTCCATACATTGAAATGGTCACAGAACCACCCTCAGCAAGTGGACTAACGCACATGAATGTTGTCTTTTCCACTTTGAAATAAAAATAAAAATTTATCCTTTTATAATATTGTGGAAGAAAAAAAATAAACTTTTATTAAAAAATTATATTGTTGATTGCATTGAAAAGCTTTATTTGAAAAAAATGAAAAGTCACCATTTATTTAAGATTGCTAATATTATCCCCAGCTGTTATACTTGGTGTCATATCGTTTCCATTTAACTTAGTATTGCATTTTCCCATATTTTCCTTTATTCTTACATAATACTTTTTCTACTAAAAACAAATCGGGAACTAGAGTTTTTTTGAAGTTCTAGTTCGTAAAAACCTCCTAGCACCAGTTCACCCGAAGACAAGTAATTGGTTGAGTTTTTTATACTTTACGATTCGTGAAAACTTCCTTAGTAAAATTTTGCAAATACCCCTTATCGAAAATTTTCTTCTTTATCAATCCTGACTTTATTTCCTACAGCAAATTTGGGTTTCTGCAATAATGTTCGTAATGTTCGTAATGTTTGGTTACTTCACTTGGTTTCAGTTTTATGGTGGAATGAACGGTGTTATTGTGCTTGGAAACTAACTCGTTGATAATGCACACCCACTCGTAATTCCCCTGTCTAGTGAACTTTTCACATTTGAGTTTTCAGCGTTCTGTTGAAACGTTTTACCACGCTCGCTTTTTTCTCAGAGTACGTCGAGTGTGTTGATGTTATGCCGCTTGAGTAGGGCTTTGAAGTCTTTGTTGTGGAACACACTACCTAAATCGACTTGCAAAATTTTAGGGGCTTTTGCTCCTGCGAGTATTTTTTGAAAACTTCGGTAACGTCTATACAGGATTTAGATTTAAGGTAAATGGCCCAAGCGAACTTGGACATGATATTAATGAAGGTCATTAGGTAGTATTTAAGTTAGCGAAAGGTATCATTTCCACCAAGTCAGCCTGCCATACATCGTTCAGGCTCAGTACAATCACTTTCCATCTTGGAAAATTTTTTCGGGTTGGCTTGTGAAGTTCTTTTACGAGTTGATCATGTTTTTATTTCTCATTCCAACCCTTAGTTTTGTTTTCATGATTTTCTTAATGATTGAAGTGGCTAGTTTTACCTTCCATGCCAGAGAGTGATCATCTCTCATTCTTTGAGCTTTGGAAATTAGAACTTCGTCCGTGGCATGAACCTTTCCGGGCCAACCTTTCTTCCAGTTTTCTTAATGGGCCACAGTATTGGTAGCCCGGTAAATGGAGTTCGACTGGTCAATTATGATTTTAATTACGATTCCTTTCCCAGACTTGATAAAGGAAGCTTTTTTCGTCCCGCACACCTCGCAAAATGATCTATCGGCCATTTTTTGCGGTGATAATAACGGATGGTTCGGAACTGTTAGAAGTGCGACGTTGCCATTTGACACAGTACCGCATCTTGATATTTTTTGAATTCATGGTCCTTTGTTTAATTTTTTTTGTTTAATCTAAACCTAAATTTTGATAAGCCACCCTTTTCTCTTGAGCACTTATGATTTGTCATTGTTGTATTTCTGATAAAATTTTGACCATTTCGTTCCTGTGTCCGTCATGGCCTGCCAAACTAGATTTGTACAAAAGTCTCAGTCTTTTAATCAAATCATTCAGATTATCGTAATATTTATAACCAACCGCTTTTTTAACCACACCCGTCCCTACTTTCTTAGAATTCATGTCTTCCCGAATCAGAGAGATAATATTCTTGCATTTAGCACTACGATTGTATTTGGGTTTATGAGTAGCTGGGTCGTTGTTGTGGTAAATTGCGTGAGTATTTTTTAACATAGCCCGCGTAAGAAGGTTTACCATCTGGTGCATAGGAAGTTTATTTCAAATCTCTATGAGCTAGTCACCCTCGTCATTTTCTTCTTCTTTATAAGCTTTAATCTGGGTATTTTGCGTGGCTAGAGTGTTTTTAATCGGGATAGTTTGCATAGCTAGTGTGTTTTTAATCGGCGTGGGTTGTGTGTTGCATCGAGGACCGACTCGGTTTTAGAGTGCTTACTACCAGTTAAAAAAATTTTGTAATCTTCTTGCTCTCTCCCACCCAAACGTAGTTTTAAAACTTTTTAGTTAAAAGTTTTTTGAGTTTTGCGATTTCTTGTTTTGTCTCCATTCTTTTGTTTAATAGGTAAAAACGAAAGTTTATATCTGCTCTCGTTAAATGTTTTGTTAATTGATAAAAGCCCATAGGGTTTTTTCCCAATAATTTTGACACAATGTTTTAAAGTCCGAATATTCCATGTCAGGACCAACATGATTTTCACAGACATGTTTTAAATTTAACTCATTTACGGGGAAAAGGATTAATAAATGTGCATTATCTCAGACTACTGGTTTAGGAATTCTTGTGTAGAACTGACTGCAATAAAAAACATCGGCATTTCAATGATGGCCTTGGGCAAAATAACGTTCTATGTTTTTTGATTGCAGTTATGTTATAATGAATCTTAAAGTGGTGCTCTTCCTTGCAGTTCCAGACAGGTCTCAGTGTACAAATAAGGTCTTTGTTACCTACTGGCTTGGAACATTAAGCGGGCATTCTTCACCAGATGTTGTCAAAGATAGATGTTGTGGTTCTTGTTTCCCGGCCTCAGCGCTCCAGCCTCCAAAGCTTCCATGCTAGCTGGCCTTGGTTTCACTTTTCCCAGAGGGGGAGCAATCGAGTCACCTAGTCGCCACATTTTAAAGTGGATTGACTAACAGGAGTTGAATAAAGTCAAGTACTGTACTGGCTAATTAGAAAAACCCGATAGGTGCCTCATTTGGAGAATATTTTCATTAATGAAGAACGTAAGTTAGAGAATTTGTTTTTATTTTTATTTGATCCATTTGTGCTCGGACTGAGCAAGGACTCACAAGAGAATTATATAAAAACCCCTTTTTAGTTTTCAATACAAACTTTGGCTTCTTGTTAACAAATCATAGTAAAAAAATAAATCTGGGATCCGACCTCAACCAACCTACAAGGTTGAGGCCATCTTGGTAATTGACAATCGTAAAAAAACAATCAGGTTTCGAAACTTTGAGGCCAGGTCTTCGGGCGGAATTAAATCTATTTGAGAATCGTGAAAAAATGCGACATCCCGTCCTATTTTTTCAGCAAATATAGACTGCAAAGCTTTGTATATAGGCTGATAATGTTTTACTGTAAATAAATAACCGGTCATAATCGAGCCATCTTTCGTTACAGATAAAATTAAATAGTAAATTAGTTTATCCGCAATTTGCAGGCCTTATAATTAAACATCTGATATTCGATGGTAGAAATGGTAGATTTTTAGGTAATTTTTAGGCACGAAAAGTCATAGTTTTTAATTTGTATAGCTTTTTTATTTACACATTAAAAAAAATATTTACACATTTACCAAAGCCATTAAGTCTTCATCGGAAAATTTGTCGTTGGGAATGTCTGTTCAAGTTAAACCAGGGTTAGAGTCCGGCCACTGAAAGAATGACTCGGCGTTCGTCGAATATCGCGCTTTTTTGCCAGTAGGATAGGTGCACCTTGCCAACAGCGAGTTCAATCGAGCCCAGACATGGCGTCGAATTTGACTCCGTTAGAGAAGCGCGGTAAAACTTAACACAGTCAAGCTCTGGAGATGTTTAAAACGTCGTCTAGTATTTCGAATCCAGGGTGAGTGAATTTTGGAGAGTATAGAACTAACACGCAATCCTGAAAGTGTGCAGTGGCTGCTACTGGAGTGTTGTAACGTTTTGCTAAATTGCTACACGTCTCATGCAAGGCGCGTTAAGCCTAGAGCTTTTCCGGGCAAGTGATGTAGAGACGCCGGGGGAAAAAAAGACCGCGTCTATCACCCATTTCGCAGCTCAATTTTTTCGACACGTCAATAAGACGTATTATTGTGGAAATAAACAACTCCCTATTGTTAAGAAAGTGTCGGCAGAGCAAAGGAATGCTTGGGGTTTGCTAGAAAAAGGATAGCCGTCTTGTTAGAAGTCTTGGTAAATAAAAATAAAAATCCATTGTGCTCTTATTTGTGTTATTTCTCAGCTGCTGATTACACTGTACTGTATTACAAACTAAATTGACAAATTGGCATGAGGATTTGTAGGGGGGGGGGCGAAGCGCACCTAGTTTTCCATATTTTTATGGTAGTAATCGGCGCTATACAGCAATTAAAGTGGCACTATCACCGATTGAAAGCAGACGAATTGTGACAACATCTAGCGCTGTGTAGTACCATCTAGCGTTTGCTTGCACCAAACGAAGGAATGCATAACGGCATTTCTTTTAACGAAACAAACAAGCCACGACATCCTTAATTATTGAGTGAAAAATTGGTTCATCCTTGTGCACCTGCGAGCAAGCTATAAAGGTTAACAATATCAATGTCGCTAGATGGCGCCACGGTATTTTCGTTCGCATTTCAATCGGTGATAGTGCCACTTTAAAGTAAGGGGCGGTGATAAAGAAAACGCGGGATAACGATGCACCGATTCCTTGTTTCGTGCTACGATTCAAAATGTTTGTCAACAGAGCAAATCATGGAAAGAAGATACGTGCAAAGTTTACGTCTGGATACAAGAAATCTCACGAAATTATCGGGAGTGGACAAAACAGATGTTGATTTGTAGCTCCACTTTGTTGTGCGTATGTAAACAAACGAGAGGTCAACGAGAGAGTTTGACACTATCAATGTATTTGTTTTCCCCGTTTATCTAGGATTTGCACACGTTTCAAGGTAACACGTGTAAATTTATTGTAAACTATTTTCAACTCGTCAGGCTTTTGTTATCGAGAGTAATAGAACACTGCCGAAATCACGAGACGGCTACGGCCGATATAACAGTTGCCGTACGCAGTCCAACAGTTTTTCGTGTTAGGTATAGAATGCTTATTTTAGACATGTGGAGCTCGTCTTATTCTTCATTTGTCTTATTTTACTTTACTTATTTAAAGTAAAATTTAAATTTTACTTATTTAATAAAAAAAATTAAAGGGATTTAATTTAATATTTCACTATTATTTTGTTTGTTTGGATTTTGGGCAGCTGAATTTGGATGGCTTGCCTGCGTAACTTGTAGCCTGGCAACCATAGGGGAGGATGAATGATGCTATAAGCGCGAACAACGTTTATATTTTCGGTAACGAACCTTGTTTTTATATCGTTTTCAAAAGTACTTCTAGTGGAACAAAAATTTTCACACTTCACTATGTTATGAGAGGAACCACAAATCATCTTTCTTTACTGCTAAAATTATTTTTATGTGTTGACGTAGCCATAACAACGTCTCAGAACGATCATTCCAATTGAATTCATTGCTAATGCACGGACTACCTCGATCCGATCGTGTACGTAGCGCTGCCAAACCACGGAAGAATCCTTGGTAACGGGTAATGAATGGCCAAGAGTGCACCTTGCATGCACCTAAAACAAGCAAGCGAGGTCACGACTTAAACAATCGATGATAACACCAAGTCATTCTCTTAGTGGCCCTACTATAGTCGATAACATTTTTTTAAAGTTTCCCTTTAGTTTTGTGAATATTCTCGTACACCCAAGTTCTAAGACAGAGCGGTTTGTCGCCATCATCAGCATTTAACTTTTCACAAGAGGGATAATAAGGGTTAGCCATATGCATAGAATTTGGATAATTAAACATAGTCATGGATATGGGTTAATCCTCGTCAAACTAGGACTGTCAGGATGGTTGAGACATGTTTGTGATTATTATATATTTTGAGGTTGTTTCCTTTAATTATACATTGAAAAAAGCCTTATCGAAGGTGATGCACAGTTTTGAAATTTTGTGTATTTAAAAAAAAGTTGTCAGACAATAAATTTTGACAAGCATTGAAAAGGACGAGGCTGGTCAATTGACAGCAGTTGGCCCGAGAGGATGGCCAGGACTAGGGTAAATTTTAACCCCCGAAAACAACTAAGATATGCAAAGCAAAGGTTTAACTAAAGTAGGAGCTGCTATCGAATCTGAAGACGTCGTCAATTATTCTCAGATTGGTCCACTGACAACGGACATTCAAAAACTTAAAACCGAATTGCCTCCAGCCATTACTCTTCTCTCTGACGAGTTGGCTTCCACCATTTCTAGTAAAAAAATACTTTGTACATAGATGGAGCTGGCAGGAATTTTTATGCGAAGAAAAGGCAAATTAAGGACAGCTTTCCCATGGCATGCTGCTGACGCGGCAACAAAAGTGTACGTCGACAGGAATAGTTTATTACAGAACGATCAGAAAATATACTTTAATGCCACGAACAAGCCGATTAGAAATCTAAGCAAACCTACTTTACCTAGTGATGCTGCTTCTAAGATATACGTCGACGGCAATTGCATGATACAAGACGAGCATAAGTATAAGTTATGGTTTAATTCGTAAAGCAATTTTATACTCAAGTAATCCGAGCATAGAACTGGTTGCTAAATGTACAGTAGGAACGAAAACCTTTTTGATTACTAAAATAAAAAACGAGCATTCAACAACCACCATTTTCAACACTCCTTACAAAATCGAAAAAAATTCGGCATCACAGTACACACACTCGAAGATTTTCAAACAGAATATATTTATTTTCAGTTTCAGCACGTAACTTTTTAACTCATTTCATCCTGTCGGAAATAGCTTCGTAATTACGAGTGTTACAGAAGTTACTTAGGGAAAAAAACCAAAAGTGTCCACACCAAATCTGGTCGAAGTTTTATACGTATTCGTAATTGTATTTAATTCCCGGTCCCAAGTAGTTAACCACGGACTGGGGAGGACCCATATTGCCAAAACTATCGAAATAACAGGGTTCACCAGCAACGGTGGAATAGTTGACCCAGTGACTCCCATCTTCATCATGGAAATCTTCCAAGTTTAAGATTCCGTTTTCACCAGTAGACCTAAGTTTTAAAGGAAGTATGTCTTTACTAAAATTATCTCTAAATTGTGGATTTTCATTATTCTAGCCAATGCATTTAAATCCAAGTTCGTTAAAGGTTTATTAAAGTCGATTAAACCTTGGTTGGTTTTAGTCGTACGAGTTCAGCTAAAATCTTTGCATCGTTTTGTGCCTTTTTTATGGCAGATACTACCCCCGCAATTCCTCCCGCCAAGCCTCCAATGCCGGGTAAAATGGGTCCTAGAAAATGCCAACGGCAAAAAACCACCTTTCTTTTTTCGAGATCTTGTTTTGAGTGCCATATTCTTATTTTATTATTTAATAAACAACTTCTAAATTGCCTCTATCAACTTTAGATTCATTTTCCTGTCGCCAATGAGCAGAGCGTGACAGGTAGTAGTAGCCAGAATGGCTGTTCAAAATTTATGTTTGACTTGAACATGCACGATTCCTAATTGAAACCTCTCAGACTGTTTTGAACAATCCAACACTACGAGAGGATAGGCTTTCTTGAACTGCAGCTAGTCGAAACTCAAGTCGTTGGTGTCGTAGCACAGCTGCCTAAATTGCTATGCCATCCTGTACAGATCGACGTACTCTCCAGTAGCAAAATGAGTATTTAGATCGAGAAATGGAAAACGCTCGGAATTTAGAGTGACGTGAGCATCTTGCAGACTGTAGTGGTCGAACACGGCCGGGTTTTTAACTAAAGAGTCCTGCCTGTTAGTTTGAAAAGCTAGAACTATCCACCTAGGTTTCTCTACCACGGCACTAGTCAGCACACGCCAGGTAAAGTTGGTATTTTGAGGGAGTTTTCAGCTGTGCCTGAATCCTAAATCTACGGTCGCTCCATGGTTGTTGAGATTGTAGAGTTTAAGTTTTGCTCCTCCGAAGTGGTGACATGTGGTATGTGCCAACTGATGCTATTTAGAACGACTTTGCCATTGGTTGCTGCCGTGTCTTTGAAGATGGCGTTCGTATCGCTCGCTCGCATAAGTGTGAGCACGTGTTTAGTACCGTAAATAAGCTTATCATAATTTTCATGACGTGTTTCATGACGTGTTTCAATGGAATGGCGAAAGTAAAGCTTCCCTTGGGAGTTGTTTCAACGACAATGAACGCATGCCACTGTTTGAAACACAAGTTGTTGGTTTTCGACGTGTATACGGATTTCTGAATTTACATTGTTGAGCTTCGTACCGACAATAGGGTTGTATTTGTGGTAGGTGTACTATTCGACTAACGAATCGTACACCAGAGGTTCGTTAAATTTTGGGTTATCTTCTACCACGCTCATTTTCTGGGTGTTTTATAAATTTAATGAAAGCTTTGTTTCTAGGTGTCAAAGTGTTTCTTTTCTTACTATTAAAATTAGGAATTTTCCCTTTTTTCTGAAGACGTGCATTTTTTTCCTTTTTTAAGTTGTAGATCCCAAATGAAGTCTCATTGTAAACCCCAAGACATGAGCTAAACTCTTGTTGCTTAAAAGGATATTCCGTAGTTCGGATCTGCAATCAAGTCGGTTTAGATTAATTCTCAAATCAGAGTCTTTGCAGGAGAGAATGATAGAAAAGGAATCCATTTCTTATTTTTTTTAACATTTCTTTTTTTTAACCATAAATGTAAAAAAAAAACTAAATGTTCCCTAGGGTGGGGCCAGGAACCAGCTGCCATATTGAATTTAGTCCCCACTTCTCGGTTTTTCACTAATTAATTCGGCATCTTTCAACAATTTTGTATAATATAATGTAATAAGAAATTGAAGTCAGGTAAATTCTGCACAAATAAGTGAATATACTTTCATTGTCTTATCTCTCATCGTTTTCGAGAAAATGGTGTTCAAAGAAGGGAAAATGCGGAAGTTGAAGCACTTGCGGATGGAAAAAAGCATCATCTTGGATTTTAGTACCCAGTTTTTTTTGGCTTTTAGGATTTCCTGAAAGGAGGGGGGAAATATTCAGTCCTAACCTAAATTTTCTGGCTTAGATAGGGACCATCCTACACCTGTTTAAAGGAAGTTGTAATGTTGTGTCATCAAAATTGTTTTTTGGTGATTTTTCATTTCATAGTACTCTTGCAAGCTTTCTAATAGCCAGATGGATATGCTTAGGATAATCTGAAAGGGGGAGATCTGTTCCGTCCATCAATCCTAACCGAATTAGATAGAGACCGTTGTACACTCGTTTAAATGTGTAGCTATATTTGGCGTAGTTTCTAGTTTCAATTTCAAAGTGGTATTGAAATGGTCTTATTTGTATTTTTTATATGTAAGCTAAACAATTCAGATTAGGAATGATGGAAAGAATAGATCTCCACCTTTCAGAAAAATTTAACCATGTTCATTTTGGGCTATGAGAAAACTCACATTGGCAGTTTGAATCTGAAGGTAATAATAACTACCGATCGAACAGACTTTAACTTGCTTCAATTTCTTATTACATTACAGTATAAAAAATGTTGAGATGTCCAGTTATTTAGGAAAAATCTTCAATTGGGAACTAAAATCCAAGATGGTGGCTGCTTTTCCCATCACCCCACCCTAGGAGACTTTTCGTATGTAGAATAGAAAGGACTGAAGACATTTTAGGCAAAAGAAATAAACCCTTTGAATTGTTTTTTTTGGAATAGATGGTTGACTAAGGGTAATTTTTTTAAAGCCATGCATCGTGAAATTTAAAGTAATTAATTTGAAATAATTAATTGACACACTTTAAAAGAATTTATTTTGAAAAAAAATATATTTTAACCATTTTTTCCTACACATAAACTACTTTCCCAAATAAACTACCTGACCTAATTTCATACTTAAATGTTCGTATCTGATGAACAGTTGGTAATATTACAAAACAGTTTATTCATGATTTTCAAAAAAAATACATAACAACTGCTGTTACAAACAGAAAAAAAGCATAAACCCCCTCCAAGTGACCAATTTGGTAGGCCCGTGTTTACTACTGTAGTTTTTGGAAAATCCAAAAACTACACTGATTTTTACTGTCCATGTCATCCTTTATATAACAAATGCAGGAGGAGGGTGTTCCCTTAATTTTACCCAATCAGGTGAAGGGGGAGATGCACACTTTACCCAATCAGGTGAAGATTGCAGGAGGAATTGTCCTAGACCTAATTTTAAAGAGGTATAAATTGGAGGTTTTGAGTAAAAAATTCAGTGTGGTTCTCCTTCAGAATCAGAAATTTCACGCTAAAACGGCCCCACCAAATTGGTCACCAGCAAGGGGCTACGTGACCATGAAAGGGATGGGGGAGGTGGGGATGGAATCCTGTTAGGGTGCTGTAACTTTATACTTTTTTGTGTTTGTAACAGCAGTGGTAATGTATTTTTTTCATGAATAAAGTGTTTTGAAATATTACCAACTGCTCATCAGATGCAAAATTTAAGTAGGGTTCCATCCGTATTTATTTTAATCCTGTTTGAGGGCATTTAATGTTCCAATGAAAATAATTAGTAAAATCATTATCAGTGAAACTTCATAAACAGGAAAACACCTTGATTTTATAGCGCATTCTTAGGTGATAGACAAGGCACAGCCACAACAAACATTGAGTTTTTATAAGGTAAGACTATTTTTTAAATCAGTATACGTTCATGTTAGTTTTCCAACAAATGAAAGTATCATTTTATTTTTCCTCGGATGATAGAATATAGGCAGGAGAATGTCCTTTTTTAACTGATCAGAGGTCAAAAAAGCGATGGAACACAAATAAACTTTCCTGTATGGTTCCAGATATTACAGTCTTACCATCCTGTTTAGACCACATGAAACCTTACTACTGTATTCATCCCTTATATCCAAATAAAGAATAGATATAAAGAACATATTTTGAATACAATAGTAAGTTACACATGGATTAAACAGGACGGCAAAACTATAGTTTCTGAAACCTCTGTATTTAGTTATTACGGTCTTACCGTACTGTTTAGTCCACGTGAAACCTTACTACTGTATTCATTCACTATACGCATGTAAAGAATAGACATAAAGAAGACATTTTGAATACAATAGTCAGTTACACATGGATTAAACAGTATGGCAAAATTATAGCCTCTGAAACTTTACTGGAAAGTTTCTTTGTATTCCAAACAGCAAAGAAACACAAATAAACTTTGTTTAAGGTTTCAGATATTACAGTCTTACCGTGCTGTTTAGTCCACGTGAAACTTTACTACTGCATTCCGCAATTATACACACGTAAAAAAATACACATACAGAAGACATTTTGAATACATTAGTAAGGTTACACATGAACTAAACAGTAAAACAAAACTATAGTATCTGAAATCTTACAGGAAAATGTGTGTACCTTTACTGGAAACAGGTAGTCACGTCATTCAAAATGGCGGTATTTGTCACGGGTACTTGACGTCACTTCCGATTTACACAGGCGCCGCCATGTTGGAAAATGGCCGCAATTCATGGCTGCAGCCATCTTGAAAAAAATTACGTCACTTTCGGTCTGCACTATGATGTATCAAATGGTCAAAAATATATTAAAAAAAATAGCATTTTTCCACCCTCCTTCAGATTGACGAAAACCTAAATGTAGCAAAAATCACTTTTCTACCCCCCACCAGATTGACGAAAACTAAAAAAAAAAAAGTGCACCATCTTGGATGAGGTCACATCCAGTATCCATGGCCCCGCCATCTTGGATGACGTCACGCCCAATATGACGTCACTTCCGGTCAAAGGTCAGGGGGAGGGGGGTATGTCCGCAAATTGCATTTTACCACTACTCTTAGAATCTAAGAATTTACTAGAAAAATGGATCGACGCGCACGTAGCTCTCGGATGGCCAGACTGTTGGAATGATTTATCGTTATTTGTGTATGCTGTGAAGCTTTACGAAAAACGCATACTGCACTCTGACCATTATTTTGCTTGATCGTTTTAGACGTGTCAGCAGCATAAGAGTTACTGGATGAAAGCTCCTGGAGCATAGTGAGATGACGCGGAATGAGCGAGCGAAGCGAGCGACTCCACTAGTGTATAAGTAAGATCATAGTTTTATTTGTTTGTTTGTGTGTGTCTGTAGTGGGAATCTCTATAATCTTAATTAGGTTGCTTGTTTGTATGTATTTCAAACTGAATTGCCTATATAAGTAACGAATCGAAGAGTATTTTCAACAAAGATGTACAATACTGATGACGTCATGTTTTTTTCCCAGCTACAATATTTTCATGCAAACGGTTCAGTAATTTTATACAATTTTTTATAGAGAATACACAACCAAGACGGATCTATTAAAATACATGCCAGAGACAGTATTACGTCAACTGATTTTCATTTCATAAATTTCAACGTGCATTGTGGGAGGCGGGGACTCTTATGGAACTCTTACGGGGACTCTTACCTACTATATCCTTCCATTCTGCAGACCAACAGCTTACCATAGCTATCTTCATAGGCATAACGTGTATGCTTACGTGGTGAAGTCTGTTGATGCTAAAAATGTATGGGTGAAGATCGACATTGTGGAATCAGGTCCCACTCAAAATCGGACATTTGGTGAATAGTAGATTATTACGGGCTTTGTTTAAGTCTTGTAAGTAACTTTGCAGATAGTTTTCTGGAAAGATTGACTTTGTATTTGTCCCAAATGTGCTATTATTGTGATAGTTTTTAATGGATTTATTCATCCCTTTAGCTTCTTTAGATCGTTGATCGTTGATATTTTTTGTATGAGATTAGGAAAAAAGAGATGGTAAAATTGCGATAAAAATAATTCAAACTTTAGAGAGTGTTGTTACAGCTAAAATTAGATGATTTGGTTTGAATATCGATGTGTCAGTAACACTACTGATCAACTGGAAGTTAGCTAACTTGTTGACGATCAAATTCTATGTCAGGGTTAAATTTGAGTTTTGCTGGAAAGCAAACAGAGAGGGGGCATTACTAAGGTCACTTCTACCGGTACAAAGAAGAGAGCTAAGAGAGACGATGCAATTCATCATTGAAGAAAACAAGGTCAAAAAGATTAGAATTTTGACCACGATCAGATTTTTGACCACGAATTTTGAATTTGAAAATTTTTGAATTTTGACCACGAATATTGACCATCCTGATAGGAAAAGGGAAAAAGCTAACACAGATTGACATTAGACATTAGTTACTGGTACTGGTATGGCTGTTTTGTTTTGTTTGTGGCTTTGATTGCTAGGATTGACTTCAAGAAAGCACTGGTTGAAGTGACTGCAGTTGTTGAAGTGTCAGTTGGTGATGTGCCCATTTCTTAGGCAGTTGGCTTTACCCATGTATAACATGGGAAGTATGTTATTGGGATAGACTTTGGAGTTCAATAGCAGCCGAACTAAGGCTGTTAATACAACAACGTCCCAACTCCAACAACGTCCGTACTGCGAAAATACAGCTGAGAGCGTTTTAGATGTTCTGAAGCATTTGTGCTTCAGTATAAAGTCAAAAATATCCCAACACCATCGCGACTGCCTTGAGAAGGCATGCAGTATTGAGTGTCCTACGTAACAACATTCCAAGTCCTGGAGTTGGGACGTTGTTGTGTCGACTCTACTTGTGGCGCCACTTGGCATCAAAGTTTGTTATCAAACAAGGATGCCAACGAAAACGAAGCCGCTGCCAAGCACAATGAAAATAAATTTGCAAGAGTTAAAAAAAAAAGAAAAGAAAAGGAAAAAACATACGGAAACAGCGGAGAGCAGAAGGAAGGGAATACACAACTTATCGTGGGTCAAATATACCTGCACAAGATATGAGTACCGCTTGCGGTTAGCATTTGCACACATCGAGGTCGTAATGCTTGCAGTAAAACTGCAACAAGACCTTGTTGAAAGTAAATGTTTCGGATTTATATTGCAAGTGGTGTCGTGATTGTTTCTATAAGCACGCGCCCATCAAGTTCAGATTGTTGGATTCATGGCGTGTAATCGTAGATTTATTGCTCGCTACTATTACTACTTCTACTACTACTACTTATTACTAGCTAATTAGATAAAATAGCTAAAATAGCTCCACTCAGATAAAATAATTTATGCGACAGATATGCTTGAAATTTGACATTCAGTTTACGTCTGACTCCAATAGGTGCCTTTTATGATTTGTTATTTGTTATTTTTAAATCCAAAGATTGTAATCATTTGTAATGCTATTTTCCTGAATATTGGGAACACGCCATCTGTTATCAAAATAATTGTCCTCCATAGCCGAGTAACAATGCAGACTCGGGTAACTAATTGTTTCCTTTTCAAAATTAAATCGTAGTGATGCATTGTAATTGTAACTTATCATCGTCCACTAAACTGTTTATGGGGAAGAAAATCCGTGCTGGGTTACCACTCCTTGAATTTAAAAAAATCAGAAAAATAATCTAGATAAACTAAACGAGACTAACTTAATCGTGCTCAGTTCTTTTACAATCAAATGAACACAACGGCCACTTTATTGGAAATATAATTATTCAGCGACTATTAATTATAGTGAAGTTACAATCACAAGGGCTCTCAATCAATACTTACACTAAAGCCAAACCATAAAACGACCAAAAGGGGTGATATTATCCCAAAACCCCATAAGGGTAAAAGGACCCATCGGCCAAAGAAAGTAGTGATATCAGAGCCAAAAATGGCTGACATCAAATTTTCCGTCCCAACCTGATCACTCATATCAATGTTAACTGACACGTCGGTGTTGTCAGTTAAGCTTGCGTGATCACGGTTCGGAACACAAACTTGATGGCAGCCATTTTTAGCTCTGATATCACTACTTTCTATGGCAAAAACTTGATGGGTCCCATTACCCAATACCATTATCAATAATGGCTTTTCTTATCTGTATGATACACAGATTATAGTAAAGAGGCAGAATCAGAAAAGTAGTAAATTTGTGGAAACTCTCATGATAAAATGTTTTAATGAGTTAAATCGGAAGAATACATGTTTATTAAGATGTCTAGCCACATTGTCAGTTTCTAGGGGGTGCTGGGGGAGGGAAAGGGGAGCATTAACATTGCCTATTTCCTATAAAAAATCGTATATTCGTTTTATGGGTCAAAAAACAAATTCCTATATACCAAATTAAAGCTAATGAAACGCACTACTTAAAAGTTCCTATCCATCTTTACCGTAAAACTAACCATATTGATGTATTAAACAGTTAAATACAACATTTCAACATTAAAGAAGCGGCCATACAAATATTGGAGGCCGTGATAAAGCAGTACACGAATAAAGCGCTACGTGGCAGAAAAATGCGTAAAAAATGTAAAGTGACGCATTCCTTTGAGGGGGGGGGCTTAATGGGGGCTGAATGGCACGTGGACAGCTAGGTCATTAGCACCAGCCTCAGTCACAGTGCAGGAACAGGTATCATCTGTTCCTCCTGCAAAAATTGAAAACCACGCACAGAAGCAATCATCTCCCTATGTCTCGCGGAAGCACCACTTACATTCAGGAGGGAATACATCCCTCAAAAGGAAACTATGAGTAAGGTTGGTGTGACCAATACGCAAACGGGCTAACATCACTTCTTCCCGGCGACTACTTCGACAAGCCAAGTGGCCTTCCTGGACAGTGCCTTTAATAACCTGCTATTTGTTGGTGTCTTGTTTGTCCCAGAAGGTTTGCCAAGTATGAACAATCTCCGATGTAGAGCTGGTAAAGCGTCCGAGGGAACAAAGCACAGACCCCAATTGAGATGACCAGAAAGGGACCATTTAGCTGCAGCTTCAGCGTGCTTTATCCCAGCAACCCCAACATGGCCATGGATCCAATAGAAAGTCATAGTTTTTTTGCAGGTTTTGCAAGCATGGAAGCAAAACTCGGGTTCACTGTGTCATGGGGTTTCGAGGGTTTATTTTGTTACGAGTTCCGAATTCTCTGTTATCAGTACGCCAGATGTGGGTTTCTATTCACTAACGGGTCGAAGTCAGAACTTGGCGTATCATGTGCTTGTGAGCGTGAGGCAGCGACTTTTCCCCAACGCCTTTCATCAGGCTATTCAGTGTTTTCAGTGGAGCTTCTGGTACTCGGTCTGGCTGTTAATGGTATCCTTGACCTTCGGGGCATGCGTTTTATCATCTTTAGTGAATCCATAACTGCCCTGGCTCAGTATTTTGGCCTGACGCCTAGCATAAAGTTGCAATGGCACAGAAACGGGGCAGAGCAGGGGTACAGGAGTGCGGGTTACCAGGAGGCTACCGAACGGTTGCAAAAAAAGAGACAGACACGAAACAGAAAGAAAAGGGCAACTAAACAGAAAGCGTGCAACAGATTCCCCTACACCATAAACACAGGAAGGGGATAAGGACCACTTCAGCCGATAGGTCAGAGCATGCAACAAGGAATGTCCCGTCTATAGCTTGGACACAGTCCCAGCAATGTGCATAGGCACAGAACTTGGGACCCTCGGGGACACAACAGAGGGATGCACAGCATTCAAATTTCATTCACATTCGCTGCCCACGCAATTGCGCAGCGACAACACGACCACAGAACAAAGGTGTTAGGTACTAGCGGAACAGTGATAGGGTGCTGCTGAGAAGCATACCCTGATGAGGATAACTCATCTGCCACTGTCTTCACAAACACTCCACAGTAGCTTGGGAACCATGACAAGCTAACCACACCAAAAAGTTGCACCTGGAACAACTTCCACCCAATTTCTACGACTGGCTTCCAAGTGCCCATTGCTCAAAGGAGTGTTGCAGGAACAGAATGCAGGATCCCAAGTCAGAGTAAAACTAGGTAAGCTCAAATCCAGACAGAGAAGATGGAAACAATGTCACACATCAGGACTGAGGATGCACACTCGGGAAAGCGACATATAGTACTCAGCTTTATAATTAGAACAAAGCTACCTATCCCATCCTATCAGCTTTTATGATGGAATGAGGCATCACAAAAGACGTCAACCACAGACAAACACGGTCGGGAGAGAGGCCAGAAGACTTAGCAAAGGCCAGGACACCACACACAAGGGCATGGGATGGATACACAGCAAGGCTGGGAAAGCAGTCGAAGAAGGATACAAAAGCAGAGGACACCCAAGCCTGCAAAGCTCAGACTCACACGAGTCAATGGGCCAAGAAAGCAATAGTCAGCAAGTGTCTTGCCCACAAGATCATCATCTCCACGACTCAAGACCTCGCAGGTAAAGATCACCAAAAGCTCAGAGGCATGGAGTCGAACCTGAATTTCACTGGCTTCAATAAGAAGAGCAGTCGCTGGAGTCGATGGTAGATACCCAGTGATTATCTGATATCTACCCCAAAACAAAACTGGTTAAGGATTCCCGTTAAGCTTTTCGGCCGTGGGAAGTCGTGATATCAAACGCCAAGCTCTTTCGCCAAGTTAATCCCACCGAGTAATCGTTCGAAGGTTAAATGAAATATATGAAAATTGCTTACTGCCCAATTTTCAATTATTTCATTTAAGGTTTGAAGTATTAGTCGGTGGGATTAGCTTGGCGAAAGAGCTTGGCGTTTGATATCACTACTTCCCGTGGCCGAAAAGCTTGGCGGGAATCCTTAACAAGTTTTGTTTTGGGGTAGATATCAGATTTTTGTGGTCCAAATTGATGAAATCCATGTTTTTTTCTTAGTAACTTCAAGAAGGAAACACCAATCCAGTTTTCTGGTCCATTTCTTTTTCTTTTTGTTTTAGTTTGATTTTGAGGACAGCAATCACCTTTTTTCATTTGATTAGCATTTTTATTAGTATTGTAGTATCTCCTAGCAAACGCACGAATTTATTTGTCAGTTTAATACTGTTGCATAAAAACAACGTTTAAAACAATGTAAAACAATCAATTTAGACGTTTGGAGCTCCCTAACCCCTGAACCACTTGACCAATTAGAAAGGTGCATATGAAAAGGGCACATCTCCAGAGCAATACCTGTAAACTGAGCTGGAACCAGCTTTCTTCACTGCATGGAAGAATTTATTTTCGTGATACAAAAAAGCGTTACCAGTAGTAGTTAGTAGTAATTAGGCAAATTTCAACGTTATTCACATCGTTTTTTCAACAAGAAAACGGTAAGCTGTATGCTTAACCCCGTGTTGCATGCAGTTGCCTGCATGTAACAGCTGACTATACGTGAAAAAACTAAGTCCCAACTCGCACTGCAAGCTTTGTGACGGGTCCCCGGGGACCCCGAGCAAAGCGAGCAACAACAGCCTAGCGGTCAGCGTCCTCGTCTCCAAACCCTGCTAATGCTGGTTCGAATCTCCCGACTGCCCCAACTATCATATGGTCCTTAAAAAAAAGTATAAGAAAAGAAATTCATGCATTTACGGGTTAATAAACTTTTCGTTGCTCCCACATTAACCCCGTGTTGCATACAGTTGCCTGCAGGTAACAGCTGACTATACGTGAAAAAACTAAGTCCCAACTCGCACTGCAAGCTTTGTGACGGGTCCCCGGGGACCCCGAGCAAAGCGAGAAGCAACAGCCTAGTGGTCAGCGTCCTCGTCTCCAAACCCTGCTAATGCTGGTTCGAATCCCCCGACTGACCCAACTATCATATGGTCCTTAAAAAAAAGTATCAGAAAAGAAATTCATCATTTACGGGTTAATAGTGACTTTTATGTTGTCAGGCGACCAAAGTCTCCCGATTAAACAAGTTTCAGCCTTTTTCTGTCTCATAGTTATTTATCCTCAGATGGCTGAAAACAGCCAAACTACCTTTGCAGTTAAGACTACAACGTGTCTAGTGGTCGCCATGCTTTAGTCCCCAAGATGCTGTCATGTTTTTCGAGTCTGGCATTCAAGAAGCCGGTATACATGGCTATATGTCTTTTAAGTCTTATTTAATTATTGCCTTTATATATTTATTAAAATATTGCTTTGTATACATGCCTACACTATAAAAACAGGACAACAGCCTTAGGACTACGGTTTTCGCGGTACCGAAACTGACTATTAGACGAACTTTGGGAGTGAGTTAGTGCCTAAACAAGCAAATGAAGAAAATCCAGCTCATAAAGTTTACTTCCATATGGGAGCAGGGTAAAGGCGCGGTAACTAGAGAGCATAGAACGACACTTTCCATTCTCTTCTACAGGAGTGAGGACCG
Organism: Lithobius niger; assembly: GCA_023313725.1. NCBI lineage: Eukaryota > Metazoa > Arthropoda > Chilopoda > Lithobiomorpha > Lithobiidae > Lithobius > Lithobius niger. The sequence goes on from JAHWFP010256573.1 coordinate 47,532, forward strand.
TTAAAAGGTAAGACGGAGGAACTGTTCCTCCATCACAGAAATTCAATTGTTACGATTCCTGTCCCACCAATACCAAAAGATTTTGGATGGTCACTTGTCAATGGATTGCTGATACCGGTTCTTATGACTAAACCGTCGTTACCAGACAACTTGGAGAGTCCTGTTAGATTTAAATGTATAACCGACTGCACACGAAGCAACTATTTGTGTGTCTGGAAAGGGGTGAAATGCATTCGAGGTTGCAGTTGTTCAGAAAAATAATGCCATAACCCATACAGAGATATGGATATTTCTGGAGAGGTGAATACTGAGTCTGAAGATCATGATATTGATAATGTGTGACATTCTGATGAAGTAAAATCAAGTATTATGGAGTTTTTAATGAAAGCCAGAACACCCAAGACTCTTTACTTGCTATTGCTGAATACTGTGACGCAGTAAAACGTCACAGGCCTTCTAAACCAGATTCCAAAAAGGAAAGAACCGACCAGTATTATTACAAGGTAGGTCATATATCTGAATGTTGAAACGGTATAGATTTCATGCAAACATACTAATTGCTTTTGTAGTATTATGCAATTTTTTTTAATAATTTAATTTTACAAGAGCAATGTAGGGAGCATTCGTAAATTACGTTATGTCTGGAGAGGTGGGAGGGTTGAACAAACGTTTTACCACCTCTTATGATGCGGGAGCATGAAGAGTTGTTACATAATACAGAAATTTTCTTTAATTATTTCTGGATTTTTTTTTCAAAACTATTTACTTACTTCATTTTACAACTTGCAATTTTTTTTTATCAAAATCACTGATCGTTGCACTGCTAGGTATTAAGTGCAGCTTATAAAAACGCATTAATCCCAAAACATGTAGAGAGTTGGCGGGCGGGCAGAGGATTGGGGGAGGGGACAGGAGGTAAGATAATCTTTCGCACTTTCAGTTGGGGGTAATGCCAACTGTTACACTGGTGTTCCAAAGCGGGATGGGGGTCTAAATTGCTCAAAAAAAGGTATACGCGATTTGTGAACGAGCGTAGGCTAAATGTGGACCTGCAAAAGCTAAATGATATTTTGAACATAAAATTCTTTTTAGCAAAACACACAATAAAATGGATAGAACGGTTGGAAAGCTAAATTTCTTAGGATTCCAACGAAATTGACGAAATTGACGAAATCAAGGACGGATTGACGGATTGACGGATTGACGAAATTAGGGTAATTACTTCAGGGGTGTTTTTTCGCCAACACGTGTTCTCTTTGGGGCTTGTGTAGTTGTGAAAAAAATGAGGTAAGAATGAATTGTTGGTACCACTGGAATTAGAAAGAGCTACATTTTTTAAGAAGCCTGGAACGAAAAGAAATTGAACAAAAAATAGCAAAGTTGGGTTTGTTTAAACTCGAAAATTCGATGTGCATACTTTCAGGCTAGTCTTCCCCCTTGTTAGTATTGTGTAGTGTAGCAGTGTTTTTTGTTTGTTTGTTTGCACTACTCGTATTTTGTGCCGAGCCCCAGTGACCTGAACCAGCAGGTACAAAATTCAAGAAATACGAATTTTTTATTAAAACCTCAAGTTTTAGTAAAAGTTAGTTGTTTATAACGTTTTTTTTCGCTCTTTCAAAAAACTTCCAAACGTTATTTTTTTTATAAAGAACTACACAAAGTCTTCTATCACGGAAGTTAGAAGAAAACAACTAAACTGCGGAATGTAACTAAATATAAACAATAAATGGCTAAAAAAACGAAATCCAGCCCTGTGCACTTCACAAATTTAATGTCGTCGGTATGCTGCAAACGATGTGATTTTCTAACAGTTCAATAATTAGATGGCAGCAACAGGTGGATTCAGCAACGACACACCTACCGATGGTAGTGACGTAACAGCTGGTGGTGCACTTTGACGTTGTAATTGTTGCTTAGATGCTGTAATTTCGGGCGACAACAAAGGCTGAAACTCGTAAATGCAGGCTGTAATCGCCTATTGAACAACATGATTTCCTTTTTGCGGTGACAGTTTTGGCATGTCACATTCTTCAGAAGGCGGCCAAATCTTTATTTTAAATGTTGACGGAGTTAGCTGAGATTGTAACGATGGTAGGTCAAAATATTGGCACTGGATAATTGTGCCATGTTCAGTCTTTCGGCCTAACAGATGAAATTATCCCCTTCCCCGCACGTGGAGTCAGATCCTGCAAACTCGCGTCACTTTGCAGAATGTGTGATCTTAATTGGTCCGAGCGCGTCAAACGTTTTTTTCATCACCAACAGAGACTGGAAAAAAGTGCATTTGTATCTTTTGATAAAATAAGGCCTTTCTTGCTATCTGGCTTGCAAGTCGGTTTCGTGTCACGGCTGTATACAGCATCACCAACATCAAAGGTTAGTCCTCGTTCATTGCACGTTAACTTTAACATGTGCTCTTGTGATTTTTTAACAGTATCATTCATCGATAGACCCATTAAGCTTCGTCATGTACACACATTACGAGTGATTATTAGATAATTTGCTCGAACGTCAAACTTTGCTTTACGGAAGCCTTTAATGAACGCTTCATTGATTTTACATTTACTTCTGCGAGGCCATTTTCCTGCAGCCGATGCGGCCCAATTAATAAATGTCGAACTTTTGGGACCTCTTCGAACCGTTTTGTCGAACCGTTTTGGGACCTCTTCTGTTCCTGATCTACATAAATGATCTAGTCACTGATTGTCCTTATGTTAAAATGCCAAAATTTGCTGACGACGTGAAATTGCATTCTTCCATATCAAAACTGATTGATCACCTTGATCTTTCATCTTCACTTAAGATGCTCGAGAACTGGTCTGTTAGGTGGCAACTACCAATATCTGGTCCCAAATGTAAGACTTTTCATATTGGAACCAAGAATTGTAAGTTGGATTACACCCTTCTCGGTACCACTCTTGGCCATGTATTTGAGGTTACTGATCTTGGCGTGCGGATCACCAGCGATTTGAAATGTGGATCACATTGTGATTCTGTTGTTAAGAAGGCCAGACAGAGAGATTCCATGCTGAGGCGCTGCTTTGTCTCTGGTGATTTAAAGACCTTAGTGTGGGCTTTCACCATATTTGTGAGACCAATATTGGAATACGCTTGCCAAGTTTGGTCACCACACTTAACTAGAGATATCGATCACGTTGAGTCTGTTCAGCGGCGATTCACCAAATTTTTACCTGGTCTAAAAAATATGACTTACACGGAACGTTTGCATTTTTTAAAACTTGACTCACTTGAGTTGCGTAGGCTACGTGCCGACCTCTGTTTAACTTACTTAATCTTAAAGCGGGAGACTGGCATTGATAATAGTACACTTTTTGAGGTCAGAGGTAATGAGCGTACTAGAGGTCACCCTCTTAAATTGACTGTAAGTCAGGTTCGTAGGGACTGGCGGAAGTACTTTTTCTATCATCGGGTGGTGAATGTTTGGAATGCCCTTCCATCTGAAGTTGTTTTGTCCACTTCTTTGCCTACGTTCAAGAAAAAAATTCATAAAACAGACTTCTCAAGTTACGTTAAATGGAGCTAACTACAACACAACAATTTCTTTTTTTTTTTAATTTACGTTTTGTGTTGTTGTTTTATCTTATTGACTTCAGCCTATGGCTGGTTTTACTCTTTTTAAACTTTTTTTTTTGGCCACTCACTATGTGGCCACTATTGTGGCCCTACCGTGTTTTTTGTTAACTTATTGTGATAAACTTTATTTTTAGTATCATATTATTGTTATTGCAACAAAGTGTTTTAAATTATCTATTTTAAATGGTGACAATTCTCACTTTGGAGATGCTTTTGTTTTTATTGCTTCTCATAACAAAACTTACATAACGATGCTTTTTAACAGTCTCATTTGTTCATCTGCCTTTTATTTTTTTACTTGGGCCAATCTTACACCTCCCGTGTCCAACACGTTTGGCGATGCCATCGAGGACCTTAGCGTCCCTGGCAGGTCTAACCTTGGTGGTAAGGCATTCGTGTCCCAGCACCTAATCCTCTCACCTTCCCATGGCCAATCAATATCATTATATGTGGCTGTCCTCTATTTGTAATTTAGGCTGGCTGTTAGTGGTCCTAGGGTCCTTGCCAGACCAGTTGCTATCGTGGCGAATTGTTATTGTTTTATTATTATTAATGAATGAATGCCATTTTCTTTGCAGAACTGTGTAAATTCGGCGCTTAGAATTGAGCATCATTGTCGCTGACAATATGGTGTCTTAACCCATATAACCCGAATATTTCTTGCAAATAAGAAATCACACTTACACTGGTTGCTTTTCGCATGATTTTGACGAAAATATACTTTGAATATGCATTTACAACCAAGAAAAACATCCGATTTTTCCAAGGTCCTGCAAGGCCAATGTGAAGATGATGAAACACGCCCATAGGGAGTTCCCATGTTTGTCTCCATCTTTCGTCAGCTTACGTCCATTTACTTGTGTAGTCATCTGTTTTAACTATTGTAAAATTACAATAGAAATTGTTGTAACAGTATCCACTTCTGATGCGTCCTGGTAATCAGTGCACCTTCTTTATATACATTCTTTGCATTGCACCTTGAGTGTAATATCTATTGTCTTTTCATGGTATTGTTTTTCTAATTGATTGGTTGTCATCTGGTGTTGTGTAACCAATGATATTCTCTCATGAAAAGTTATGTATTAGTGACGATACATATTAGTGGCAACGAGGAAGTGAGTTTTAAGCCAGCCTCTTCAAAAATTGTGCATGAATTCATCACCTGCAGCTTCAAGTTTCTGCCCCAAACTTGTGTAGACAGGTTTAATGTCATCAGTATTTACAAATAATTACCGCTACTTACTGAATAAAATTGTTTAAAATCATAAAACGGTATTTGCAAGTCGACAGTAGCAATGCAATATTTTGTCGGATAAAAGGCTTTCTGACAGAATTTAATTAAAAAGCTTAGATTTTCAGTCAAATTGCCTACTGAAGCAAACTGGAAACCTTGAAATCTGAATTGCTTGAATATATAGCAAATGCTATATTTTTCTTTGCTTCAGATGTTTATCTGAACCAATATCCAGATTTCAGCCTTTTGTAACAAAATTAACCAATGTCGGGTAGAAGGTAACATATTGTAACTCGTAGTATTAGTCCGTGTTCTCTGTGCGCTCACTGTTAATTAATTTAGTATTAAATTAAAAATTTACTGTTGACTGCGGTTTTACGCATGGGAAGGCCCTCCTGACTTAATGTTTGTATCGAGTTCAATGTTGCACGCATAGACTGCCTTCAGTTTTAAACAATTGCACGTATTGCAAACATGTGTTAGATAACGTTAAGTGTATTCTGGTAGACACAGAATTTTTTAGAGAAATTTAAAGGCACTTACCTTAAAGTAAATGGGCATGAATGGGTGGGCGTAGGAGGACCCAGTTCTTCGATGCATCCTCCCAATCATTACAGACAGAAGTTTTCACTAAACCAGTTGTGCTCCCTGAACCCCAGTTTAGCCTCTCAAACCACTCAAAAACTCACAGCAAACACCCAGCCTGAGGACATACGTCTTCTTACTAGGGTCGAAAAAATCCTCACCAAATTTGAAATCTCTCTGGGGAAAAGGATATAGACTTACGTGAAATTGACTCGAAACTTTCATAAATCGAACATACTTAACTAAATTGACCGACTAAACCCACAGCATGTATAAACAAGACTTCGACCAATGGTCTGCAAACCTCGGGTGCGAACTACAAGAGTAACGCCTTATTCTCCAAATCGTAATTCGGAACAACTTAAAACTGGGCTTTGAGGACATTTTGAAGAAAACGGGTGATTTACTGGCTGCCGAAACCCAACATAAAAATAACACTAGTAACCAAACCTCTAGTCACACCTTAACACCAGATGTCACCACAAAGTCTTTTAAGTACTCATCTATCCTAACGATTCAAGAGGGGGAGAAATTGAACTGTGTTCCAAATACTTGTCACAAAACCATACAGTTCCCATTGGTGATTCGACAAACCAAATTTATGGTAACCTAACGAACTTGCTCCAGCCTGGCTTACACACCCTACCACCAAATGTTACTACCCACAGGAAGCGTAAATTGAAGAAACAAACTTCTGCTTCTGGAGAACCGACCCATGACCTTGTGCCTCCCGGAACATCAGACCAGACCGCAGATCCATCCACGACCTTTTCCTTCTCCGCTAAGAAACCACTCCTCCTCATTGGGGACTACCACATTCGTAGCGTCCGTCCACCAAATAAGACTCCAGGTTTTCCAGGAGCCACTGTTCAGTACATTAACAATACCCTCTCAGGCGTCCTCCAACATGCCCCTTGGGATGCTGACTTCGTTGTTTCAGTTGGATCAAACAACATCGCCATTGCCTCCCCTACTGAAATTGTTAGACATCTTCAAAAAACCATCTCACTTCTACGATCCCACAACCAACAAGCAAAGATATCTTTGGTAGGGCTGTTTCCATGTCTTCTTGCACGTCATAGGAATGACGACCAATTGTGTATACACACAAACCTACTGATGAAGGATCTATGTATTAATCGCTCCTGTAACTGGCTTTCTCTCGACCGGCAAATTTGTTCCAGGCCTTCCATTTTTTCACGTGATGGTCTTTATCTCACTAGATTAGGAAAATTTATATTCCTAAAGGAGATCAATCAACTACTTGAATGATTGGAAAACCGTCCCTTCTAAATGGGAGTAGTCCCACTTACACCAACTAAAACTGGCCTCGACGAATGATGCATCCTGTATCCCTGGCTAATGGCTCCCCGCCTCCTACCACATATATCCGCCCAATTGCCACCTCTGATTTAAAGTGCCTTCTTCTGAATGCTAGGAGTATTTAAAAAATTTACATTCTTTCATGCTTTACTGGCGTTAAACCTTTATGATTTGATTTTTGTCACTGAAACTTGGTTGGGTGCGGCCGACGCAGACTGCCATTCTCGTCGACATTATTCTCTGTAACCGTAAGTCACATGCTGGAGGCATGGTGGTTCACAAACGAAATCTTCAGACTGCGCTGGAACAGAATCAAAGTCATTCTGCGTCATCATCCCAAATGTTCAGTTTATTTTGTCCTATCTAACTGATAGTCATTCATCTACCCAAACCGAAAAGCTTTCTCAATTTGTTCTTACCACCTATAATACTAAACTAAACAACATACTTTTAAATGATTTTAACCTTTCCTCCGTAGACTGGCAGACTGGCCTCGCTTCTAATAAACCCCACTGCGACTTCTTAGTACCATTGCCCCATTGGCTTTCACACAATTGGTGGATTTTCTGACTCGAGGATTTAATATTTGAAAATTGGTTTTTACGACTGAGAATAGGCCGATTTACGGTCTGATTTCCATTCCAAACTTCCGTACTAGTGACCTTTGCTCGGTTAAATTTTCAATTAACAACAACAGTTCTATGTAACCCAGTCTTCAGTTCGACGAGCACCCATTAACTCTGGCTCTCTCTTTTTAGGGGAAATTATTCAAATGTTGACAGTCTTTGGACAACTTTGCCAATACCCTTCAATTCCATATTGAGGCTTCTCGATAATCAGTACATCCCAACACTCGAAAATCTTCACGAACATATCCCATCTAATATCCGGAAATTGGGTGTTAAAAAATTCAAATGTTGGAACAGACTTAAAAAATCTAATTCTCCAGCCAACAAATAACTTTACGATAAGCTGCGACTGTCCTATTCCGAAGCTGTAAATTCTAGGCACGCCAGTCGTGAACACCATATTCTGGAAAAAAGTGATCGTGAAAAAACGAGCCAAGTGGTCGTGAAAAAAGTGATCGTGAACACAAACTTCTAGAACTTGTTCACCACTTTTAAAATCTGGAAGCTATATTTCCTCCGACTTTCGATAATCTTTATTGCTAATTTACAACACTTGACATATTTAAGCATCAGAGATGTTTTTTTCAAAAACAGCACCCGAGAACACCATATCTCAGCTATCTTTACCGAGTATAATCTCAACTTGGACCAATTTGGGTTTTTGCCGAGAGGTTCAACGACACACTAGTTACTTCTGTGTCTGGATCGTTGTTTCTCTGCATTAGATATTGGTATTCCATTTGATACTATATATTTCGATGTTTGTAAGGCTTTCGAATCAGAAATACATTCTAAATTATTAGTAAAACTCTAAATATCGGTGTTTGAGGTAAACTGCTTATTTGGATTACTGCTTTCCTGTCAAACCACACTCAACTAGTCAAAATCGATGATTCATTCTCTTCTTGGGGTAACCCTGGCCTACGTAACTTATTAGCAGATTCCAACCTAAACGTTTTAACAAATATCTGCAATATCGAGGTCTGGTTTCAACAAACCTTAAATCGACCTTACACTGCCATAAAATATCTGCCTTGGATTTTCGTAGAGTTGCCTTAATATGTAAATGTTTTACTGCAGACCACCTCGAAATTAATATTCGCAATTTCTGCGTTTTCTTCTCCCAATTTTGGAATATGCCAGTCCGGTTTGGTCCCCATACCTACTTCAGGATATTGATGTCCTAGAGTCTGTTCAACGTTCTTTCACCCGACAACTGCCTGGTTTGAGATCTTTACATCCTGGTGAATGCGTAAAAATGTCAGGACTTGAGCCTCTGGAGCTGCGTCCTCTGCGGGCAGACTTACCTTTGACATTTCAAATTTTGAAGGGTTTTCTGCCAGTCGACCTTTCCATTTTCGACTTAGCGGCCCCATTTAAGACTCGTGGACACTCATTAATGCTATCCTTTCCTAAGTTCACCACTGAATGTCGGAGATCTATTTTGCTGTTTGCGTCGTTTGCGTGTGAAACTCCCTTCCGGAACGTGTCGTGTCGGCACCATCCGTATCAATCTTTAAACGACGTCTGTCTTTTTGCCCCTGAATATGTTTTTTAAATGGACCTTCTAACGTTCGTTTGCTGTTTTCTTTATATCGCTTAACTCCTAGGGCAGTACGAGAGGCATGCCATTCTGTGTCCTTGCCTGAACTTGCAGGCAAAGAGATATTATTATTATTATGTTATTATTTGACAATGTCTAACGCCTGTGTTTTTATTTTTATATTTTCCTTCGAGAAAAGCCGTTTGCCTTGGGGCTAACTAGAAGGCAACATAATGGAATATAAAAGCAATGGTATGATGGAGACCTCTGTTAAGCAGTTACGCAATCTTTATGACGTCATCAGGTTTGAGAAGCCAAACGCAAGCAAGCCTTATATCAGCGATATTTTTTAGTCGTATTACGATTACAAGGATTTGAAAATTGCCACATGAAAATTTAGTAATTCTATTGCGTAAATAATATGCTAGAATTGTTGAATATTTGCTCGATATTAAAGATTTTTAACGTAATTGTGTCAATGAAAAGAAATTACATCGTACCTGTTTTAAAGTGAAGCCATTGCAGTGCAGATGTTTGAACAGGTTAGTCATTTTAGATATTTTAAAAGTTGAATTAATGAATTCTGCAGTCTGAATTAAAATTGCGACTGATGCGTCCTGCTTATTGGTGCACCTTGTTTATATACATTCTTTGCATTGCACCTACATTGTTCTATGTAAATTGTCCTATCATGGTATTGTTTTTATCATTGATTGGTTGTCATCAGTGCATCTTGCCTACATCTGCTATTGCGTGAGCAATGATATTCTCTCATGCAAATTATCATATAGACCAGTAAATCCATGACTTACCAACCATAAATTGCAACAAAAGGTTTCATGGTTGTTCCTAGACCCCTCAGCCGTTCAATTTTACGTTATTCGGCTAGCAAAGGAAAAAATTGGGCCGATTTTCGGCTAGCCAATCTTAGCTGACAATTTTTTCGGCCGCTAACGGCTTAAGTCATTTTCGGCAGCTATCGGCTTAGCCTACACTAATATTGGCAATTCCTAGTTTTAGTTTTACGCCACATCAAATTTTAAGTAGGCTATGTCAACACAATTTTAACACATGAAATATGCTGCAAATCATAGCGTATACAGAGTGGTACAGAAATAAACTCTAATGAAACGGGGAAGATTTTTGGTGCTGAGGGGTGGTAACTAGAAAAGTTGAACTTAGAAAATTTTGGGTCATCAGTTTTTTGTGGTCCACCCTGTACAGTAATTCAATCCAAACAACAAAATTCCACACAATGCCAATGGTAAAATTAAACACCATTTTTAGTTTACTGCTTGCTTACACCCCAATGAGATGCATGTTTTTTATGTTAACCTGTAAGTGTAACAACATTAAAATTATCATGAATGAATGTCATTCTATTTAGTTTCTCTGGTCCTAATGAGGATCTACGGCTGTTGCAAATAAGCGAAGTGATGGAAACATGCTTTCAACAGCAACAGACTCCGACGACATTCCCATGTAAACTTGAGCTAGTTGCGATAATATTGGTAACGTTGAGGCATTGTCATTCCAGAACTGCAAAACATTATCCTGATACTTCTTGTCAAGACTTGATATTGCCAAATACGTTTCAATTTCGGATTCGTGCATCTGTGATGTGTTTAATGCACTTCGAGTCTGACCCAGCTTATCCTTTATCTCTCCGAGAAGTTCTTGCCGTAGACTTTTCTTGTCTTTTGGTGTAGAGGGCAGTTTGTGGTCAAGACAACATGCTACTGATTCATCATGGGTGTACACAGTGCCTTTCTCTGTAGCTAGTTATAGTTGTGCTTAACAGACGTTTTGCAGTTTCCTTTCGTATGAGATACTTGGTTTCAGGATCAAGAATTTGTAGGATCTGAACATACTCGCTTTTTGGCAGCCTGTGGTCAACATTAGCAAGTACGGCCCGTTTAAATTTTTTAATTGCAAAGTCATCATCTGCACTAACTTATGGTACACATTTTGGTTATTTTGGCTCTCACAACTGGGACAAGGGAGAGTGAAGGCCCTGACTCACTGATCAAGTGCACAAACTTCTCGAAAGGCTTTATAAATTCGTAAAGTTCCTTCAGAACAGCAATCTCCGTTTTTTTCAAATACAAACTAGCATGGCCAATCTTCTTTAGCGTGTTGTCTACCACTTTATTGAGTTGAAGAATTGAATCTATCATCGTTAACACAGAGTTCCATCTAGTTGGGCGGCTTGCTTTTAGTGCTTGGTGTGTAGTTTTGTATTGCTTCGTTTGACCATTTTGATCAGAATGCTCAGTTTCTGTGTCTGCTGCAGCTGGAAATTGGCTGTCAAGATCCAGTACGTCACTTGCTTTGATCACCGTATCTGTTAGTTCTTGCAAGCATTTAATATCCTCCTCTGCTGTTGCTTCTTCTATTATCATACGAGATTTGAAGTTGAGAGTAGTAACAATATCACGACATTGTTGAATCAGCGCTTCAAGTTCCGGAATTTGACTGATGCTGTCAGTTGTTATCAGCAAATGAAGTGCATGTGCCACACAATGCTGGAAATTGTCCACACCTAACAAACGAGAAGCTTTCCTCATGTTGGCAGCCCCATCATGACACCTGGTCAGAGTCAGTTTTCGTACATTAGGGAAAAATCTCTCCAGAACATCACGGACATAATCTGCTATAGCAACGCCAGTGTGCGACATTAGTGGCTGGCAACTAAGAGTCATGATTGTAAATTTCCAGTTCTTGACAGAGGAAATTCGCAAGCCAATAAATGGAATACGACGATATCTATCAGTCCATCCATCAAAAAGTAGACATATAGATTTAACATCCTGCAACAATTTTTTAACTTGCAAAACTAATCCTTGGTAGACTGTATTCAATGCTGTGATTGATTGTGTTGAAGGAGATGACAAAACAACAGTAGGAAAGTTCTTTTAAAAAACTCGGTAAACCCATTCTTGCATACAGTTTCAAATGGAAGAAGATCTCGACATAGCCAAAGCAATATATCACTGTTTATTCTTGCTGGGATTATACACCAGTGAAGCACACTTCATTATCTTTATATTTGTCAAAAAATATCTCCGCCTTTTTCTGGCTCGAGCGCTCACTATCATCGATTTTGTTATGCTTGAAATTAAGGTGTTGGTTGAAATTTCCTGTCGACGTTCCCATTGAGAATTTTGCAACGTTAGTGACGTGGGATCAATTGTTCGTGCTCATTTTCCATGCACAATTTACAGTAATGTTTATCTCCTTCTACAAGCATGTTTTTTTAATTCGAATACAAAAAGCCTATACAGGGTGTTCCAAAAGTCCCTGATAGGCTGAATAACTTTTAAACGGATGAGAATTGAAACTTGATCCTTTGGGGACATCGGTTGGGTTGAGGGTTCTATCTTTTGGCATAAGAGACATCGCAGTGCCCCCCCCCCCCTGGGGGCCCGGGGGGGGGGGGGGGGGCAACTCAGTAATTTCAAGTGGAAATGTGGGTCTAGTAGCACGTCATATTAAAGTCTTTAACAAGCTGAGAAAAATGGTGCAAAGAAAACGTCGCTACGTTGCTCCAATCAAAAATGACGCCCCATCAAAGTTCGAAATAGCACTTTCCATTGGAAGCATTTACGCTGCTAGAAAACGATTCGGAGATGTTCGCCACGTGACAGAATTTTCTAGATGAATAAACTGAAAGACACGTAAACGAAATCTGGGATATTATGGTCCCTAATTTTTGGGGGGGGCAGGTGAGGAGGGGGGGGGGGCGGAAGGTGCTAACCTTAAAAATATCAAATGGATGGGGGGAACCGAGCTGCACCGTTTAGTAAAGATCTTAACAAGCAAATAAAAACAGTGAAAAGAAAACGTCGCTATGTTGCTTTCTTTCAAAATGGTGACAATGCAAAGTTTGAAACAGGTGGATAAAGTGGTAAGTGAATTTGTGGCCACATCGATAAAATGCATCTCAAGAGAAAAACGTGTACTTCAGGGAAACAACATGATGAAACTAGAAGGTAGTTAACAAAAGTAGGCCATTGATTTACTGAAGTGACAGATCACTGCCAAGTCAGCACAATACAATAAAGCTTGTATTTTCGTGGACCATTATACTTTCGTACTTTCATTTGCTCGTACATTGTATTGTATCTCGTGTTTCTCGCCCAGTTGGACATTTGTTCCAACTCGTTTTTTCTCGCATCTTATCGTACATTTTTCGTACGTCCACTATTGTTCATCCATTTTCGCACATCCTTTCATATTGTACATATTTTTAGTACTTACTCCATCCTAGCTTTAGTAATGCCTCGTTCCAACGAAGATAAAAATGAAATGATTTTCTTTTATGGTGAGCAGTTCGCTTATTTAACGATGCACACCCAGATAGGCCGGTATCGTACAGTTATTTGCACTCATTGGTTAGAAAGTTTACAAATACATTTAGTATAAAGAATGCTCCAAGAGCAGGTCGCCCAACCGTCCAGACGGAAGACTTGCAGGTGCATGTGTTAGGCGAGTTTGCGAGAAACCCTAAACAATCTATCCGTACTGTTGCTCGTGAATGTGGTAATCAAGCACTACTGTTCATCGCATTCTCAAGGTAAACAAATTCCATCCGTATAAGGTGCAATTACATCAGGAATTGAATTAAGGCTCATCAACGCAAATCCTAATTATTTGCAAAGTGTTTGCTTTGCTGACGAATGTACATTTATTTTAAATGGTACAGTGAATCGTCATAATTGCCGGTATTAGTCCGATGTAAATCCCCATTGGATGCAAGAGGCTCACACTCAATACCCCAAGAATATGAACTTGTGGGCAGGCATTTTTGGAGATAGGATTATCGGGCCGTTTTTCATTGATGGTGCCCTACGTGGACAAATGTATGTGCAAATGTTGGAGGATGGTATTATTAGTAGCCTGTACTGTAAGGTTTGACCTCGGTCTCCCATGTTAAAGCCTAAATTTCGATGCTTAATTTCTCCGCCATCTTTCAACATTTTCTACTGAAATTTGGTATGTGACCTTTGACGGACTTGGCTAACACGTGTACCAATGTTTTTTAATTTCCGATTAAAGAAATCTGGACTTGGAGATCTGGACATTGGAGATCTGGACATTGGAGATCTGGACTTGAGCTGGAATCGTGAGTTTCATTTTTGTCTTATATGATGATTACGATTATGATGATGATCTCTGTAGGACACGTTTATACAGTTCACTCTACAGACTAAACCAATTGTCGTAGAAAGCTGGTTCTTAGCTCATTTGAAAGATCTACATACGGAGAAGTGCCATTTATAGAAACAGAAATTTCGATTGGTCGTCTCGTTCAGGAGTTACGGGGACCCTGAACGATCCGTTTTATTGTTTTACATTGTTTTACACATTGTTTTTATGCAACAATGCCAATCACCAAACGCCAGACGGAAAGCGTAAGCAAATGCTAACAACGCTGGTAAGACAACAATTTACCCGCGAGTGAAGTGGAAGCATTATCCTTATTACTAGTCGATGCATATGTTTTCACGTCATTCTCCTGTGTTAAAGCTAAAATGTCCGTTCTCCATTTGACTTGCCGTCCTATATTACAAATACGGACAAATCCGCTGATAGATCTGATAGCTGCGGACAAACCTACTTCCAAAAGAAACACTTGTACTGAATGAGCGAGCGAAGCGAGCGAAATTCAGTGCATTTTCAACGAGTGCAGACAACTAGCTTGGTATGTCAAAGTATCACGAATTAGTAAACAAAAACGAGCTCGTTTGATGTTTAAAGTAACGTTTAACTGATCCGAAATCAAAACAGCAAAGTAACACAAATGAACCTTCCTGTAAGGTTTCACATATCGCAGTGTTCCTGTACTGTTTAGTCCACGTGTAACCTTACTGTTGTCTTCAACAATTAGACACGTCAATAAAATCAAAATTGTATCACAACTTTCAAAATTGTTGTAAGAAGAATATAGTGCATAATACAGGCTACACACTCGCCTACTTTCGGGGCTAAATTTTTCATCATTATTTTAGTCTGGTCGTCTCCTTTATGTTCATCCTATTGATACATACACCAATTTTTAAGATTTCTTATTCAAGACTTCAGGACTGGTATTTCATTTATATTTTCAACGATATTTCAAGGATTTCAAGGAGTCGCACGAACCCTGAATTAGTTAATCTGTAGGTCTGTACTAAGCACACTAAATTATGGTTTTTACGATTTTTCAGTGAGAGTAGAATGAACCAATCAGACATATCGTGTTCTAAAGTAAAAACTGTAGAAACATGCGAATACAGCAGTAAGGTTTCACGTGGACTAAACAGTACAGGAACACTGTAATATGTGAAACCTTACAGGAAGGTTCATTTGTGTTACTTTGCTGTTTTGACTTCGGATCAGTTAAACCTTACCTTAAACATCAAACGAGCTCGATTTTGTTTTCTAATCCCTAGTATTGTTGCTGCTATTGAGGATGGTGACGACTTCGACCCAGTGTTCCAGCAAGATGGTACACCCCCCCCCCCTTCTTTCTGACTGTCAGATAATTACTTGATGCAGAATTCCCTGGATGGATAGGACGACGCGGTACTGTGGAATGGCCAGCTCGTTCGCCAGACCTCACTCCTCTTGATTTCTTTCCTTGGGGGTATGTCAAAAGTAAAGTGTATGACACAATGCCTGCCACTCTTGCAGAGCTGAGACAAAGAATTACACACGTTTGTCACGAAATCGCACCTCAAATGCTTCATAATGTCACAGAAACTTTCGAAGCTAGACTGTATCACTGTCAGGAGGTGCGAGGTTTACAATTTGAACATCTTATTTAGTTAGTATTTCATTCATGTCCCTCTCAAAATCCCACCCAAGCTACGGTAAAAATCGCCCTGCCGCAAAGTAAGGGGCTTCAACCTTATTTTATTGTACATGTACTTTTCGGTGTATCCCCCTGGAACAGACGTGGAGGCATTTGTCATGCTCTTACTTTAAAAGGGCACATTTTTTATTGGAGCAAGGTAGCGACGTGCCACTCGACCCACCTTTCCCATTTGAAATTATTTAATGTAGTCAAGTCAAGATTTTATTTGCCCTGCCTCCCCCCCCCCCAAGGAGGGACTGCAACGTTGCTACTTTTCTTTAAGTGTCTTTCAGTTTATCCATCTGAAACATTCCGTCACGTTGTGAACATCTCTGAATCGTTTTCTAGTGGCGTAAATGCT
>JAHWFP010256573.1:63648-87849 GCA_023313725.1 Lithobius niger
GTCACGTTGTGAACATCTCTGAATCGTTTTCTAGTGGCGTAAATGCTTCCAATGCAAAGTGATATTCGAACTTTGATAGGGCGCCATTTTTGATTGGAGCAATGTAGCGACGTTTTCTTTGTGCCATTTTTCTCAGCTTGTTAAGAGCTTTAATATGACGTGCTACTCGACCCACCTTCTCATTTGAAATTACTGAGTTGCGCCCTCTGGTGCCCCTATGGGGGGGGGGGGGGGGCACCGCAATGTCTCTTATGCCAAAAAAGATAGAACCCTCAACCCAACCGATGTCCCCAAAAGTGCAAGTTTCAATTCTCATCCGTTTAAAAGTTATTCAGCCTATCTGGGACTTTTGGAACACCCTGTGGACTGTCTTGGTAGCCTATTGCGTGGTGTTCCCCCAGCAGAGTAACGACTAGAACACAGCTTAATGCAAGCAGAGGAATGGACATGTTTATTGAGTTACAGTGCTTTATATAACAGTTGTCGTGTGACACGTTGGTCATGTGTCACATCTATGGTGATCAATACTGTTCAGTATATCAGTAGTTCATGTATGGCACTCCTAGTTAGTCAGTCTAGGTTAGGGTTAACAAAAGGTAAACAAGGATTGCTAACTATTGTGGTGCCACACGTGACGACACCACACTAACGACAGAAAAATAAAAAAACTGAAAAAAAATCCTAACTTCCTAAAACAAAAAGAAACAATTAGTTGTATTTTTTTTCTATAACATATATTTCTATTGTGAGTCACTGTCTAACCTTAAGAAGAAGTTTTTAACTTAAAAGAGCAAGGGAGCTATCAAATCACTTTCATAGGAAATTAGCTTGTACAGTTTTCGAACAAAACATTCAACAACTAACATTGAACATTTAACATTCAAAACTCAAAATTTCTTTTTTAGAATAGCCTGTGAAACGGTTAGCCTGTGAAACGGTTGGCTATCTTAAATTTTACAGTTTTGACATTTACTTGCTTTTTAGGATATAGACAATTGCATTGTTCTACAATTTATTAATGCTGCGATTTTGAATTTTGTAGACTTCAGGTCGAGAATTTTTGCTGAATTTTGAAGAAAATATGTCCAGAGTTTTGCAGCAATTCAGATATTGTAGCATATTGTGGCTACAGTTTCGTTGAACATCTACATCTAAACTTGAGTAGCTTTCCTTTGGCTCCATGCACACACAAGTCGATGTTACCATGAAAATAAAAAACCATAAGATTAAAACCAAGGAATCTGTTTTCCTAACGAGTTACAAGTTACGAGCACATGTTTGTCTCATGACAACAATTAAAATTTACCTTGTTAATTCAGGGCACACATAATTAAAACGCGACACTTTTGCCAGCACGCACAATTTAAAAATAACCTTCTGTTAGGCTAACGAATAACTAAATTACAATACAACGAAGTTACAGTTGCATTAGTGCGTTTTTAATTTATAAATTCAAACGGTTAGGTCTCTTTTCTAGTCGTTTGTGACGTCCTAAATCCGGAGAACTTTTTTTGTTTTAGTTTCAAGCAACTTCTTGAATTGGCGAAATTACTTTCCGTTTGGATTTTTTGTGTACTGGTTTTGGATACTGCTGAATAGTGTCGGACTCTATGGCGCTATTATCATTAGTTTCCAATTCTTGTCCAAAGAGGGACGATTCGCTGTTGGGCGGAAAGAAATCTTTTTCTACTACACATTCATCGGTGACACCGCCTACTAGCTGGTCGGTGATTGGTTGAAGGGAAAGATGTCATGATAATGACGTCTGTCTGCTTTTGATTGGCTGGTGCCAGCTTTAGTGCATGTGCACTCAGGTACGATAATTAGGCATGACAGCTACGTGACTAGGCTTGACGGTGGAAGAATGCCTATTTTCAGGGTAATTAACGGACGGATTATTCATCGCTAAGGTTGGTGTATTTTGTGCTGCGTTTGGCAACCTATCAGGACTTAGACTAGACAACGGCTCGCTAAGCATTACCGCGTCTATCGTGTCAGTGCTTTCTACAACTCTCACTCGTAAGTGACATCTTGCCTTACGCACAATTTCTTAGCTTGTGTTAGTACATTATAGATTTCATGTGGTAGTACGGCATTTATTATACTGGGTAGCCATAACTTAGACGTGCGGCTGAAGTCACGGTACCACACGGGCATGTTTAATGTTAACTTAACCAACGTTTTATTTTACAAACTAGCAATTTGTTTGTGTTGACGTTCTTTCACTTTTGCTATTGGATCCGGAAGCAGTAAATCAAGTCGTGATTTGAACTCACGGTTAAAATAAAGTTTTGCACAGCTGTTGCTTGAGTGGTAGTATTTAGTGTAATTCTACTAGATTCTATACAATCTTGTACTCCAAGACCACCCATTCTCACAGCCTTATAGATTTTCTTAAAGTTCTTGACAAAAACTTCTGCTAGGCCATTTACCCAGGGCGAATAACTTGGCCCTGTTAGGTGACGAATACCCTTTGACTTTAGCCAATCTTGAAACAAACTCGAACACCATTGAGGGCCGTTGTCCGTTACAAGTAGGTCAATTAAGCCGTATTCTGCAATGTGGGTATTCATAATACCTATCACTTTTTCAGACATTATGGTTTTCATTTTGTGTACAAATGGGATTTTACTATGGGCGTCTACCATGATTAAAAACATGTAATTATCAACAGGCCCACAAAAATCTGCGTGAAAACGTGTATTTTGTTTGAGTGGGTACTCCCAGGTGTGTTTAGGAACTGGTGATTGGTTTTCCTTGAACTCTTGGCAGTTTGCACAAGATTTTACCTTACGCTCAATTGCGGCGTCCATAGAAGGCCACCAGATCTTCGCTCGTGCGAGACGTTTTAACCTAATAATTCCTAGATGGGAAATATGTAAGTCTTTAAGAATTTGTTTCTGCAAGGCTGCGGGAATTATGACTCGGAATCCCCAAAATAAAGTATCTGATTCTACAGTTATTTCAGTACGCCTGGTAATATAAGGAAGTAAATTCTGGTCGTCACAATGACTGGGCCAGCCATGGTGAACGTATCCAAATACTTTACATAAAATAGGATCCCTACGACTTTCAGCAACTAACGTTTCATTTAAAACTGGTAAGTTAGAAATGGTTTCTAGTGCTAATACATTGTACTGCTCCTCAGCTTGTTCAAATTCCTTATTATTGTGGAGGGGGAGACGTGACAATGCATCAGCTGTTACATTTTTCTTTACAGCAATGTGCTAAAACTCATAGGAATACCTGTTCAGAAGGACTGCCCAACGCTGAACCCTCGCTGCTGCCATTTGAGAAATACCTTTTTTGGGACCAAAAATCCAAAGAAGAGCTTCCTGGTCGGATTGAAAGGAGCACTTTTGTCCATAAATGTATTCGTGAAATCTTTTCACCTCCCAAGCTACACTTAAAGCTTCACGGTCAAAATGGCTATAACCCTGTTCTGCCTTTGTTAATTTTCTGGAGGCAAAAGCTATTGGTCTGCTCTCACCATTAGGCATTATGCATCAGGCTAGAACCTATTCCATACGGACTTGCATCGCAAACCAGCTTGAGCTTCTTTTTAGGGTTATAATGAACCAGTATCTTTGATTTTAAAAAAAGTTCTTTAACTGTACATACTGCCTTGTCACAATCCTTCCCCCAGATCCATTTAACTTTGGGGCTTAACAGCCTGGTCACTGGGGCAAGAATATGTGCCAAGTTTGGGAGATACTTAGAATAGTGGTTTATGAATTCTAAGAAACTTTGCAACTCCTGTAAGTTAGTGGGGTTAGGGGCGTTGGTAATGGCTTAATTAACCTCTGGCAGGGTGTGTTAACCTTCAGCGTTGATCATGTGACCAATATAATTGAGTTCAGGCCGCGATAACTTGCAGTTGTCAATACGAAGCTTAACTCCCGCATCTTGGAGTGCAGTCAAAAGTTGGTTTAACGATTCGTCATGCCACTGACCAAAATGTCGTCGTAAACAGCATGCACTTAGGAATTTTGTTAGTGACTTGTGTCATAAAGCGCTGGAATATTCCTGGACTTGAGGCAAGGCCTAAAGGCACTCTAAGCCATCTAAAAAGTCCTAGAGGCGTGTTAATCGTTAAAGCAGCTTGGGACTCCTTATCCAACTCAATTTGCAGGAACGCATCCTTCAAATCTATCAAACTAAAGGTATCACTGCCTGATAAGTGACTAAATAACTATGCGGCTGTAGGAACTGGTTAATGGTCTACCTCTAGCTGAGGATTAATGGTGGTTTTATAATCCACAATGACACACATGTCACCGTTCGGTTTGTGAGCTATGACCAGAGGGGTCGCCTATTCGGAAGTTACTACGGCCTCCAGAATACCCAGGCCAACAAGGCACTGAATTTCCTGGTTAACTCGTTCTTTTAAAGCAAAGAGGACAGGCCAAACTCGGCGGTGAACCGGTTTTGCATCAGCCTTTAACTGTATTTTGGCTTTGTAGTTTTTGAATTTTCCAAAGCCAGGGCCAAAAAGCTCTGGGAACCCCTCTTCAATCTCCATGGTGTTAACCACAGATGGGTTTAACTTAACTTTTTAAACCAATCTTTGCCAAATAAATTCGACTTATAGTGTTTGGAAACCATAGAATCTAAATGCTCGGTTTGGCCATTTACAGTTACTTCTAGGTTAACTAGAAACGTGGCTAACTCCTTCCCTTCAGTGTACGAGTTGATAGCGCATGGGCTATTTAGTAATGGCACATTAGAAAAGCATTTGTTGTATCAGTCCGTGGAGATGACTGTTCCATCTGCACCGGAATCTTGTTCCATAAGCAACTCAATTCCGTTCGGAATGTACTATTTAGCTATTTTCATTTGGTTAATGACTACTTTGTTAGCTTGAACTGAAGCTGAACCTTGTTCAGTTATGCTGCTCCCTCCGATGGTGTTATTTTACCCTCACTTTCAGACTCACTAAATTCGTTTTTGTTCAGCAGATTAACCTTTTTGCGGTAGCTGTATTTGTTTTTAGCCGTACTTTTGGGAATAAAACTGGGATGATTTTGAGTTTACTTTAGGTGCTTTAGCACTAAGGCTTTTTCTACAAACTACCTTTATGTGTCCTTGGGTGTGACACCGGCTACAGATGTAATCTTTGTATTTGTATCTAGACTTTACATGGCCATAGCATTTGAACGAATTTCTGCTTGGTTTCTGCTAAGTTTAAGTCTAAGTTTAGTTTAAGTTTAAACTAAGGTTTTAAGTTTTCTTTAAAAGCTCCATTTGTATCCTTTTAGACAAAATACCACCAATGAATCTATCACGAATCATCTCACTATTAATGTTCTTAATTTTGTCAAAATCACAATGTCTAGTTAGAAGCTTAAGAGCTGAAACATATTGATTTAAAGATTCCTCAGACTTTTGAGCTCTTCTAAAGAATTTCATTCATTCTGACACCACAGAAGGAAGCGGCTCCAAATCGTCTAAAATAGCTTTGACTAATTCCTCATACGAAAAATCTGTTGGAACCTTAGGGGAAATAATGTTGAAAATTTTATCAATCATCGCTTTCCCCACTGATGCCATTAAAATATCCAATTTATCTGCATCAGCAACTTTCTTTGCTCTAAGAAATAATCTATACATGTTGAGTATTTGTCCCACGTATCACAATCATTGTCAAACTCAACAAACAGGCTAGAAGGTTTTGCCATATCGTCTGAGTCTGTATCGTCAGCACTTAGGCTAAAATTAGGGTCAATAAATAAGTCATTAACTGAACGTCAACTACGTCGTTTGCAAAAGTAACGTCTGTATTGACGGCCACTACATGTGGCAGACAAATTTCACCTGCAACTGACATATACTGTCACAAGTAATAAGCTTTAACAAATTACTACAATTAGTAAAATTATTTACAAAGCAACTCGAGACTATAATAGAATTGCCTTACATCTAACCCGAATTCTAGGTTCATAGCCTACCTAATTTTACAATTTCCTTGCCCAAAAAGTTTCATAATTAGGATTTAACACCATTATTTAATTTATTTCTCAAGCACACAAAAAATAACACTACCGGCTTAAGCAACCTGTAAGCCGAACAAGTTTCACTAAACTTAACTAGGTAAATAACTTGAGAATTTCCTTGACAGAAATTTGCTCACTTGATCGTGTACTAAATTCGCCCAATCACAACCGACTTAGTGAGATTTTCCCTGACCGAAATTTGCTTACTTGATCGTGTACTAAATTCGCCCAATCACAACCGACTTACAGTGAGAATTTCCCTGACCGAAATTTGCTCGCTTGATCGTGTACTAAATTCGCCCAATCACAACCGACTTACAGTGATATTCACGCAGTAGATTTCAAAAGCTACTGCGTAATTATCACTTTAAGTCGTTGTTGATTGGCTAAATTTAAAACTAAATCAGTTAGGCAATATCCTGCAGCTTTCATTGGTCGACGTAGCGTAATGCTAAATCGTGCAAAACATGGCGAGCGCTTTCAGAAGTAGATACACTTTTGGCAGTCACTCGCTTCAAACGTTAAACAGTTGACACATTACGATACGTTTGTTGAATTCATTTCAAATAAAAGTATGTATTTTCCTACCAGTAACAGTCCGGAAGGCCTTTCTTTCGAAATACGCACTGTGTCGTTCATTTCTGTAACCTAGCAACGCCTGCAATCACACGTAGAAGCCGGTAGCGAAACCATCGTCCTAGGCGAAACCTGTTCGCTTGTGTCGTTAGGCCTAACGTCAACGTAACCTAGCAACAAATTCTGAACACCGTTTTGAAATTTATTACGCTCCACTACAGTCCGTATTTGATTGTTTTTTTTAAATTTACTCTTGCAATTTTAGAAAAAATAAAATTATGTACCGATTTATTAATTTATTATTACGGAATTGTTTAAAGTAAAAAGTTTGGAGGTGTGCGCCAATGAAAAATTCTTCAGCGGCGGCAAATATCAATTTTATTCCTGGCGGCCGTAGTGCCAATCGGCGCGCCGATATTTGGACAGCAGTGCGACTTTTATAAAATTTTTAAATGTTGCATACGAAATTTAGAGTGCTGAATACTGAAATACGACGTGAAATTCTCTAACTAAATATCCTGCGAGGTATTGGAAATTATCAATTTTTTTTCAACACTCGTGTTTTGGCCCATTAAACTCACTCGTGCTATTTATTGGTAGATTACGCACTCGTGAAATTAATATCTGCCTAAATAGCACTCGTGAGTATATAGGGGCCAAAACACTCGAGTTGAAAAAAATTATCGATAATTTCCTTAGCTCTTGGGATATTACGTATGATAATTTACCTCACAGCCAGCCAGTGTAGAGAAAAGGCACATCGCTATGCTAAGGCCCAATTTATTTGTGTTTATTCTGCTTATCCTAATTATAGTAAGATAGGTGAAAACAGCCGACGCGTTGCCTCGGGACACAAACCTTGTACAAATTGTGCATTAGCAAAGCAATTCCTCTCACTGTTCTAGCAATTAAGGATAGAATTGTTAACTACAATTAAATTCGAACCACACAAAGTTTCACTCAGTCAAACAACAGTTTTTAGATTTAAGATTTAAATTAATTTCCAAACCGGGCACTAAACTATTTTGCCTAAATAGTGAAATTGCTAACTCACCAAATTGGAGCTCTGAAGATGGTTGGTAGGGGGAATAATTATATTAAATCTAAAATACTCCACTGGGGTGGCTCGTCGCCATTCTGGACTGTCTTGGTAGGTAGCCTTATTGTGTGATGTTCCCCCAGCAGAGTAACGACTATAACACAGCTTAATGTAAACACAGGAATGGACGTGTTTATTGAGTTACAGTGCTTTATATAACAGTTGTCATGTGACACGTTGGTCATGTGTCACATCTATGGTGATCAATACTGTTCAGTATATCAGTAGTTCATGTATGGCACTCCTACTAGTTAGTCTAGGTTAGGGTTAACAAAAGGTAAACAAGGATTGCTAACTATTGTGGTGCCACACGTGACGACACTGCCAACAGAATACTGACAACAGAATGCTTTCGAATTATGTGCAGTTAATTGTCTAGGTCTCACCTCAAAATCCATAATGGTAGCATTGTCGGCATTATACAGAACCGGCACACTCACGTTCATGTTCGTTTTCCTTCTTTTTGAAGTAGCCATTATCTTTACGTTCACCAAGAAGCACGATAAAAAGTCAAATTCGCTATTTACCCCACACAGTCACCATTAAAAACAACCAGCCGACACACGCCATCAACTAGCCTAACCATGGAAATCGAATGGATTGCATGCAGCGTAGTGCAGGATACGCGATCATTCATGACTGTATACGTATTCCCCAACCAGTCCCATGTTATTGCTCGCTCTATTTCGTGAGTTCTAACTTGATTCCAAGCGGAAGTTTTTACATCCGATTCGCATTTCGAAGATTCAAGGTACAAATTCACACTGTTCCAAAAGTGAGACCGAATCACAACTGAGTGACAAATTAACAAATTAAAAAATTATTTTATAGCTGGCCTAAATATTTTTTGGCGGCGGCTGGTTAATAACTAGCCAAACAAAAATAAGGCGAATATTCGGCTGACCTATTTCCGGTGGCAGCTTCTGCTATCGGCAACGGCTGAGAAGGGACTAGTTGTTCCTAACTAGAAAAATGCGTGCTGATTTCGAAAAAAAAATTGTTATCCACGCTATCTGCAGCAGTTTTCCTGGAAAAAAATAGGCTTAATTTGCATATTATAGTTAAAAAATGCATTTAAAAACATATACGGAAATAAGAAGGAAATTTTAGTGTACCCTGCATTGTGAGGGCAGTTTTTTTTGCTGAAACCTAATCAAAATGATTACAATTACTGTTAAATTTTTTACTCAGTTCCAACTTTAAACTGCTCTTGTGGCGTGTATAATTTAGATGAATGACTTCAATTCGGTTTATTCGGAAGATGGAGATGTCTTCTTTGAATCAAGGGTAATGAAAAGGGTCAATCACTATTAGGAATCGAACCACGTCCGTTTTACTAGGGGCTGGTATCACAGTTTCCCTACAATATCTCGCT
Organism: Lithobius niger; assembly: GCA_023313725.1. Taxonomy (NCBI): domain Eukaryota; kingdom Metazoa; phylum Arthropoda; class Chilopoda; order Lithobiomorpha; family Lithobiidae; genus Lithobius; species Lithobius niger. The sequence goes on from JAHWFP010256573.1 coordinate 72,692, forward strand.
TACTGTCAACTTTAAACTGCTCTTGTGGCGTTTATGGTTTATATGAATGATTTCAATTAGGTTTATTCGAAAGGCGGGAATGTCTTCTTTGAATCGAGGGTAATGGAAAGGGTCTACCACTACTAGGGACCGGACCACGCCCGTTTTACTAGGGGCTGGTATTATAGTACAGATGCAAACCTATTTATGTTGTCTTTTGTACTAATATGCCAGACTGCCTGTGTAGGGAATCGAACTTAGACCTTTGAACGCTGCCGATGGACGTTTCCATTTGGCCATGTCAGTACGGCTCAGCGGTAGGACCTCGGCCTTTGGTTTAAAAGGTCGTGGGTTTGATTCCCCGCTCAGGCAGTCTTCACATATGCAAATCTATCTATGCAAACCTATTTACATTGTCTTTAGGACAAATACGTCACTCTACCTGAGCGGGGGAATCGAAGCCACAACATTTGAAACCGAAGGCCGAGGTCCTACCGCTGAGCCATACCGACACGGCCAAAAGGAAAAGCAGCCTATGGACGTGTCAGTATGGCTCAGCAATAGGACCTTGGCCTTTGGTTTCACAGGTCGTGGGGTCGATTCCCCACTCAGGCATTCTGACACTTAATTCCAAAAGGCAGCGTAAATAGGTTTACGTTTATGTTGCCTTTTGGGCTTATATGTCAGACTGCCTAAGCGAGGAATTGAACCCACGGCCTTTGAAACCAAAGGTCCTACCGTTGAGCCGTACTGACATGGCCAAAAGGAAATTAGGCAAAAAGGCTGAAAATGGTCCAACATGACCATTTTTCTCAATAACCGTAATGCATGGAAAAATAGGTATGGGAGCTGCATTGTACATTGCATTATTGTGAACAACTTATATCCAAACTGTTTTTATGTAACACTGAAGGTTCTTGCATAATAGGTCAAAATGACTAAAACTGAGTAAACATTGGGTTCCATTTTAAACGCCATCTTTAATGTTCAAGGTTTTCAGCCTGGCAGCCTCCGGAAAGTTAAATTGCACATCCCTTTGAGTAGGTTCCAGAAAAGAACCGCCCTCAAAATGCAAGGTATCTAGACACACGCTAGTGTGTCTAGATACCTTGCAACAAACATCACAACTAACATCACATCAATTCAATTGTCGCGGTTGTAAACCATTGTAGCGCGACGCCATCGCGTCAGTGTCTTATATCTTGAAGCATAGTTGGGCACATTTCAGGTACTTGGGGGAAAATAATCGCGACGCCATCGCGTCAGTGTCTTATATCTTGAAGCATAGTTGGGCACATTTCAGGTACTTGGGGAAAAATAATAATCTGGTACAAAATGCGGTGACTAAGTTGAGAATGGTTCGGCCTATAGGCAAAAGGTATAGCAAAGTGTTGAAAACCACGGTAGTGGAGTGGAGTTTAATACACAATTTTAAAAAAAGGAGTGATATCATATCAAAAACCAAAACTGGTAAAAGGGGCTGCCAAGTTCCGAATGGTTCGGCCCTTCAAAGGCGTGATATCAACACACCAAAACATTCGCCAACTTAATCGCACCGAATAAAATTTTAGACGATAAATGAAAACTTGAGCATTGGCGAATGTTTTGGTGTGTTGATATCACTCCTTTGAAGGGCCGAACCATTTGGAACTTGGCGGCCCCTTTTACCAGGTTATGTTTTTCATATGATATTAATATTTTCTTCGTATTTCCAAATACGTATTAAATCAATTTTTTAACTATAACTTGCAAATTAAGCGTTTTTTCCCCATGAAAATGGCTCCAAATAGCGTGGATAGCAATTTTTTTTGAATTCAGCACACTTTTTCCAGTGAGGGACAACCATGAAACCTTTTGTTACAATTTGTGGTGGGTTAACCTCTTTTTTAGCCTGCATTTTTCCCGCCTAGTAAGTTATATAATGTAATGTTCCTCATGTAATAAACTGTCTGGTACCAACTGCCAACACCTGCCTATTCTTTCTAGTTTTAAGATAGGCATCATAGTAAAGTTATATATTAGTGCCGATACATACAAACTACTACCTCAGAATCAGGGCTAAGATCACCGTCAATAGATTCATCTTGCTGGGTGTCGGAATCACTAGATTCTTCTATCTTTTTGACTTTTTTCGAGTATGTATGACGTTTTAATCTGACCACGACCTTTCTTAACAAGGCTTTTTAGCGCTGTTATTTTGACCGGCTTATTTCGGTGCACCCTGGAAAGGTGGCCTAGTTTTTGGCACGCTGAACATTTGTGTTTCAAGTACTTACATGAGCTTTTCACGTGACCATTGTAAACACAACAATAGCAAGATACGTCTTTTGACTTTTTAGACATGTTTTAGGCCTATTTGTGATCTTATGCACTGCTGCACCTTGAAAGCTGCGATAAATTTTTCTCTGCCGCTTCCTGAGCCAATGCCAACGTAATAAACTTGTTAAAGTAATTTTGTCCGGGTTTCGAAAAAGTAACTTCAGTTGAATTTCACTCGAACTCAGACCAGCAATGAAACGGTCTCTCAACATTATATCAAGATCCGTGCCATTTGCAGCACTGTAATTAAACTGCTGTAAGTTCTGTAACCTAGGCAGAAATTGACTCAGAACTGGCTTCATCCCGTTTTTTGAAGTCACTCGTTCACATAAGTAATTTGTCTTTGGACACAAACTGGCTTCCAGTTATCTGTTTATTTCAGTCAATGACTCAGTCATGGATGCATTAGGCACACACAAATTTCGCAACAAAGCATAGGTTTTTGCTCCTATGTTTGTCAACAAAATTCCCACCTGTTTATCTATAGTACATCCTAGGTTGTGAAATTGATAACTACACGATCAAAATACAAATTCTCCGGTTCTACAGCCGGCTTGAACTCACAAAGTCGTTTGTGCCCAATATTAGCACCTGATGAAGTGTTTGCGTGAAGGGGACGGGGAGAGTTTTTGTTTTCCATCTAGCCCTGTTGAGGGAAGATGATTTCCACCCAGATTTTTCTCCGTTCCACCCGTAACAGTTGAGGGATGACTAATTCACTTGCGTTCTCAAAATCACTATTTTCCAATAATACAGTTGTATTTAACTCAAGCGTCAAAAGTTTCACCAAACTTGTGTGTTTGTTTCCTTACTGGGTCGCCTTTAAAGCCAACTTCTTTGTCGCTCATAAATTAATAAATTCTCACTGGAATTCCCTTCAACCCAATTTATTCAACAATTACTCTTTGTAAATTCAGACACTTGCTAAAACTCTTACAATTTTTTTCACTTCAGAACATAAAATTACAGTTTTATCATCACGTAAATTATTAAGGCAAATCATTGTGCAATTTCCGAAAAAAAAATTACGAAAAGATAATGGTGGCACAAATTATCGTGTAATTAATTTTAATTGCTTATATTTGCTACAATTTACCACTACTCAACAATTAATACCATTAATAAGTTTTTACCACTGTAATTCACTTTTGCATATTATTTTCGGGTATTATAGTTTGATATCTAAAATTTTGTAACAGACTATGGTACTGTACTTTTGTATAATTGTGTCAGAATCATTCAATAATGTCATATTCATATGACTGTCTAGGCAGACGCCATTACCTCTCCTTAGCAGCACTGCATACGTCGTGTTTGTTTTAACCAACAGTTTTTATACAAACTACTTTACTTAAAAGGGGGCGATTTGCACCGAGATAAACTATAAACAGGATTAATAGTGGCTTGGTTTTTTCTTCCAAGCGTTAAAATACTACATGATATAAACACTTCCGACCATTCCACTAAGCCCAGTTCATGACTTGCGTAAATTTGATGGCATGAATATAACCAACGTTTTAGGCTACACAATTTAGCAAACTTTTAGCACGTATGATACTCTCTGGTGTTTACTTGGAACTCTTTAACTTTTTACCTTTTAAATAGCCTTTTAAATTGCTTTTTCAGCTTTGTAGCCTATGCATTACAAACTTGCAAAATCATTTTACCAGCTACACTGATAAATTTTATACACTACGTAAATTTACTACTTTAAACTTGTAAATCACTCATTTGTAGTACAATTGAACCAATGAAAAGCTTTTAAATGTTAAGCTAATACCGCCTCCAATTGACTTTAAACCTGTGAATTGGTTTACTTGAGTACGTCTGTACAAATTATGTTTTTTTAAACGGTTAAACCCTTAATTTAACATAAAATTTTCCTCAGCCCTTACAGCTAACACACACTTCTAAAGTTGTGCACACTGTAGCATAAATAAATTATCACTACTTTTAGCAACAAAAGAGACAATGTCGAAAGGACAATGTTGAAAAAAGGATGTTTTCTGGACCTCTAGCAACTCGATTTATTCCTACTACGTTGGAGGAGCACATCGATGCTGTGCTTTGGGAAATGGAGTTCAACGCATATGCAACGTTTGCTGCAGTGCAGCATCGACCAGGGGGGCGGGGATATTGCGGATTTTTTAAATAGCTCCGCTCACAGGATGCACATAAACTTGTGGTTGGGCTTAAAATGGGCGTGGTGACGAGCCCTACCCTGATACTAAGTTTCATAATGCCCACAATGCTGGTTTTGGAGTTGTTACTAAATACCAATGCAGCCGTAACCAACACACCTCTTTGAGTGACTTTAGCCTTCCTACTCTGCTCGAACTGTTCGTGATGGCAATGGAGGCAAAACTGAATATTGAGCGCGTGCGTGTAAACCCTAAATAAAATGAGCTACCTATTGGTACTTTCATTTTTTCCTATCATGCTTAGTTTACTCTGGGGAGGGGGGCTATCATTGTTTGGCACCCAAGGACAGAAAATACCTCTATGCTTATACCAAAGCCAGTATAGGAACAGTCATGAACATCCTCGGATGGTAGAAATCCTGGTGCTGCAGCCTTCACCCGCATACAAGTTTTCAGCATACAAGATCAATTTAAACAAAGAAAATCACCAGCAAGTCCTTTGTGAAATTAATTCGCTTGCCAGTTTTGCAAGTTTTTTTGCTACTCCTAACCTAAAACACTAGGCTACTTCGTTGCGGGGTGATGAACCCCTTTCCAAGGAGCGTGGGTCTCAAAAAATACACAGGGTATGAGTTACAAGTTAATGAGACTGACACCAACCTATATACGCTTTATTCATACAGTGGAACCACCTGAATGGCGCAGCCACAAACTTGATTCTACAAGGAGGGCCCTGGTGGCCTGCAAGTATAACTAAGGTCTTGCCTCCATTCCACTTTCCTTTAAAGCATACTTCCGAAACTTCTTTAAAAAGTCATGTATAAAAGAAAATGAAGCATCTAAAGTATCATCATATAAAGCTTTATCCTTTTCCAACACACACAAGTATGAAGAATGATGCGGTCATTAATGCGGTCATTACTGCAGTCATTAATGATCAGTGTTACTCTCGTTCAAACTTCCAACTTGCCAGATTACAACCAGTGCATACCAAGTCCGTATTAAGGGAGCCAAATTAACAGACTTGAAGAAACTGGAAATTTTTTTTTAAACTAGCTACTATAGAGCAGTGACACGACGTAGTATTATTGTGTATAACTCTATGGTGGAGCCAGTAACTGGGTTAGCTGCAAGGAGCACTGGAGGGAGAAAGGAAGATCGTCTTATTGAAGCCAATGCTATTAGACTGGATTTCTTAAGGCTATAACGCGCGATTTTTGTTGCTGGAGAAAACAACGTTATTTTAAGCCTAGAAATCCGCTCTCAAAGCAGTGTCTTGACTAGAAGTACCGTTGTTTTCCGTTACATTTTAATCTAGTGCACCTTGTAGCTATTTCCTCCAAATGGTGTCTCGTAGCCAAAATGATGTCACATGACGCTGCTCTATTGCATTCATCAATGGACATCTAATGACGAATCAGAGAGGAGTCGGACTATGAATATGAGGGAAAACTGTTGTAGTTATAGTTATGCAGTTTGTTACATGTCAGTGCACGAAGCCTCACAACAATGTATGTATTACTAAAAAAGTAATACCTTACAACAATATATGCCTTATTCATAGAAAAAGAATAAGAATAAGAGTTTCTTGCGCAACAATGAAGGAGGGCTGGGAAGAGCGGCAGGAGTGCTGGAATCCACGTGGAGTGCTAGGATAAGAGATCCGAGCATTCTAGCGTTAAATAAAAAATGGAAGAAAACCTACAAAACTCCATGCTTTGCAAACTCCATGGGTGCGTGTATGCCAAACGACAAAAAAACGGAGAAATAAGCATTTGTTTACCATGCCTAGCTGTAACTAAGCACTAAATGAAATTACATTCCCGAGAAGTAATATTATCTTCCAGTTCGTTTTTTCAAAAACAATTCCAGCTTCAAAGGACGACTGCAAGGTATGTGCCACTTATGTGAGTAAAGAGAAAGAAAAGCAGCGTTTTTAGCCATTACTACAACTGGCGTTATTTGGGTTCACTTTGCATTGCCAGAGCCAATAAAACTCATTGAATGACTTATTTAGTTCTGAAACGCGGCCTTGGTGAGATCAGTTGAAATGTTTCAAAATATAAATCAACAATTGTTGGAGTGCTCTCTGACTGTCATTTTCAAAACAGTAAACGTGTTAACACATCATTACATGCCGCCATGACCAGACCAACGTGATAAAACTTTCTAGCCACATAACGGGATATAGGCCTTCCTCCACTTATTGCCTGTGGCGTCTTACACGGCCCACATTCACAGGAGCGAGCCAGTGTGAAGTATACACAAAAATGTGATTAAAGAAACTTAGTATTCGGAAGGATTGACATACACCTGGCAGACCAAACCAATGTTGTAAACGGTGTATCCACCATCATCCGTGCATATGCCACTAACGAATCTATCCTATAAAACGAAATTACGTACACATGCAGAAATTCTAGGGAAGCAGCTACCTATTTCTCCTCCTGGCCTAATTAAATAATTCAGGGTATAATGATAACCGGAAAAAATTCCATAAACCAGCAAACTATTTCTCCTTTTCGTACTTTCAAGCCATTACTGGAGCACTTCATTAAATTTTGTCCATTGATAGCTTCAGATCTATCATCAGCATTTATCCAAATCTAAAAAAAACTTTTAAAGACTTTCACAAAAAAAATAGTTTACAGAAGATTTTACTCCTATCCTACCTGCACAACTACATATATGCGACAAACCCACCAAAAATATCAGGAAAGGATTGTAGCCCGTAAATAACTTTGAATTAAATGTTACTATAAACTAATTCGTACAACACTGATTTAATACAGGCACAATGGCACATCTCCTAATCAGCTAAGAACAGAACATACTCTAGACCTGGTTTTCACAAAACTGTTCTATTTACTGAATAGCAACAACTTTCCAGAATTAATTAAAAAACATTAGTTATTATCATTATCCGAAGCCCAGTCATGCATTGGGGTACTACACGGGATCCACCACCCGTCTCTGCTAATGGTTAGAGAAGTACTTCTCTGAGGAGTGGCAGTCCATTCACATTCGACCTTTTTAGGAGGAATTGCCGGACAGTCTCTAGTATACAAGCCGATACCCATGTGACTACTCCCGTTGTTTGTTTCGCACTGTAAATTATTACAATCCACTACTTACTTATTACCACCACTTTTCCTGGTCCATCACGCCATACCAATGACGATGACCTCTTGTAGCCCTGCTGAATGCAGACCTAGAGAACAGCATTATGGCCACGATACGAGTGTTACTCATTACCATCACCCCACGCAACGTACTGTATCACCTGGATGGAGTAACTGTTGCCATGGAGGTGGTTCCAAAGACTGTATACATTGCCACAGCAACCAACACGTATTTAGTGCACCAGAATCTACCCAGGTGCATTAACTCCTGGTGTCCATCTTTTGCACTGCTTCAGTTTGGTTGCCATCTACAAGGGTCGGTCCTTCACCGATTAACTAGCACGTTCTCTTGCAGTGTAGCGAATGACCCGACTAAAAAGTTTCAAGTGCTTGAAGTTGCCTGCAACTCTGCCGTTCCTCTGCTGGCAACAATGATACTCACATGCTGCTTCTTTTGCAGTATTACCAAGCTTACGGTTTTGCTACCATGCCAACTAGTTTGGCTACCATACCAACTATACAGGTAAAAAACGGTTATTACAGCTAAAGTCTATAACCACTTTTCAGCATGCAAAGATCTAATCTTAAGGACTTAAGTTCTCTGACCAGGATAAGCGGACAGATTGATGACTATTTACAGGATTCCAGAGCATCGTTATTTCTCGTTAAGTCTTGATATGAAACTATTAATAGAAGTAAATGTCCAAGAGTGAAATAGCGCTAGCATCAGATGTTGCTTGTACTATAGGTTTACTTATTGGCGACCTTAGAGTTAGTAGTTACGATCGGAATGAAGGGCATCATCAGTTCGACTGTAGACAAAATGGAGCGAAGCGATTCTATTCAAACGTCAAAATCGGTCAACGAAAAGTGAAAATATCTTCAATTTGATTTATTACCGATCTATCTGGATTTTATACACCGATCCCGATTTCAAGTGATATTGCAAATGTCGGTAAGGAATTACGTGAGGCACTCTTAATCATTCTGTAATCAGGATCGGGCCATCCTTAAAAAATATGCTTTTAGTTGCTTACAGTTAACAGACACATGTGAGGCAGCTGATTTGCTTGAATTTAATTGAGAGCCGTGGCATAACGCCGCCTCTTTAACTTCAACAATCCATTGTTTAACAATCGCATACCTTTAACAATTAGAAACGACTTCGCATCTCGTAGTTTTGATTTTAACTCTTGCTATTGGTCCATTTTGTCACCCTGATGGTTCCTCAACCCTATATCCGATTCCGAATTTTTCTTTTGATAAACCTTTTCTGGACTCTCGTGGTACTACATGCAAAGTGTGGTTTGGATAGTCCTTGTGGTTTTCGCGTGATGCGCGGTCTAAGATTACATTGGAGTGTCTTTGGAGTGACTAACATTGTTACCCTCAGTTGTTACGTTGTTGGCTAGTATGTAGAAGCCCGAAGTTTGTCGCCATCAGCAACCTCGATACGTTATATCGGTAAGGCAACATCAGAGTTCTGACTTCTTGGATTTGATTGTTATCGACTTACCATCATAGCGCACATCAGCTACTATACTAAAGTTTACTCCTTCACAACATTGAGAGCTTTCTTGACAAGAGCTATGATGTACACCTTTGGGCATAAAAATGATAGAACTGTATCAAGGCACAGTACAGGTTTTTCTTTGTTGTAAATAAGAACATACGTCACTGAAGGCAGAAGGAATACTATGAGGACCCGATGCTGCCATCTGAACTGCTACTATGATGGATGATATCTGATACAATGAATGGGCATGTTGGATATGGTGACAAAGTGCAAAACTGGTGCTAAAGTTTTCTGAGTCTACCACAAAAAATATGATATGCATGGAGTTCTGAAAATATTCAAGGAACCATTTGTTGCTTGTGCTGGTTTGCCAAACCTAGGCGTTGACTTTGGAGAAATCTTGTACGTTTTTCTGCATCCCGACTTATGAGGCCTACCTCCCGAGTTTCTCAGCTCACCTCCCAAAATATTGTGCTACTTCCCTTTCTTCTGTTCTTTCTATTAATATTCTTATCTTTTAAGAATTATTCTCCCTTAACTTAGTAAATCATACCCCACATATTAACTAATGCACAACTAATTGTTTAATTTTACGGTGCTTTTAGTTGCACCTATTATCACTATTATTATTATTATTGCTTACTTACTCTTTTCATAAGCTTCTGAAGTATTCAACTGCATATGGAACCGGAGGGGCATGTGGGCAATATACCCTCCTCTGGTGGTTTTACCACATAGGGTTTACATCTAACCCTTATATTGAGGGGATAACCCTGCCATATTTGAGCTAGGCCTAAACAGTTTTCTACTTTTTCTGTCTTTGGACCAGACGATGTTGTTCAACCATCCTGCGTCACTGTAATTACAGTTGTGTGAACTAATATTTGTTTACGTACTACGAAATTCGTTTCCAAAATGTGATTACTGCCTAGAGCCAAATGTTCACGTCTGTTTGGCTCACCCTGATCACCCTTTTTAAAGCATAATAGAGGTACCCCTTGATTATACGTCACACCAACTACTAAATAAACTGTTTACTGTTGGACTAGAAAACGAATGATTTTTCTTTACCCTGTCACATATCTTAGGTGACATCATACATCATAACGGCCAAAGAAAAAGTGGTGATGACCAAAATTCATTTCGGTTCCTATGGTTCCATCAGAGTTTTTTTTTTTAGAGATTCATAGGAATCTAAGTCCACTCTTGACAACCGTTCATAACCTTTTATCTCACATCACAAAAGCAATTGATGAAACAACATTAGAGCAGGTCATACTTTTAAAAGCAAAATTTACATCAAACCTGTTTACTGAGAGGTCTGATGGATTTCGTGAGTGCATCATAATTGTTAGTGTTGCAAAATTCCATCATAATTTCACTTAAAAGGTTATCTATTAATTCCACAGCCGAGGCAGAAAAATATCTATAACCAAATCACTATGCCTTACACTTGCACTTACAACCCCAACCCCGATGGACACGTGCAGAGCTTATCCGCCCCATAAAATGGTGGCTCACAACTAACACGGGTCACAAAACCAGGCCAACTAAACAAACAGTTGATGAAATCATTCCATCATTACAATAAAAAAACTCAGTAGGGCCATTATTAGTAATGAATGAAAAGCCTTGTCTGTTTTTTACAACCTGCAGTATAGCCAACATCGAACTAGTTTTGAACGAACTGATTTAATTAGCTTATCTATTTTCCATCTTCACACGTCCCGGTTGTAGCTATTTTTTGTGTAATGTGGTGTCCATCTGATTGTCGCCCATGAGTGAACTTATTGTAGCTACTAACTCATTGTTCATAACTATTTCATTGCTGTTTCTCCTTTCAGGGTCGATGTTAGAAGTTTCCAACTGGCTTCTGTTAAATGAGTATGTAGTAATTTTAAAGGTGAGTCTAATTCATTAATTACTTTGATTGTAAGAAGTTCAAACTTGGTTACGTTATTTGCATTCTTGCCATGTTGACTCACTGCTGCTAGCACTCTGGTTTGCAACCATCATTGACCGTTTATTCTCTGTTCCAACTTATTTAAGTGTGGCAGACAGATATTACAGTATTACTTCTTGTGGGGCAAGGTGGCCTGATGGTTAGCATGACCGTCTCCTGTGTTAGAGGTCCTGGGTTCGAATCCGGCCTCAACCACCCCTGGCATTTTCGGGCAGAGAAGGACCCTGTGATGTCTCGTGCTCAGGTCGATTGTAGCATTTAAAAGAACCTAGGGATTTCCGATAGGATTTACCTAGCAAAATTGACCCTCTCTCCTTCTGGCGCCATGGCTAACACTGGGTGAGCGTGAAAAAGCGATAGTATTACTTCTTACAAATAACTGAACTATCATCAATAAATAAAAGGAAAGTCGCTAGATGGTGCTTTAAAAAACTGGAGTGGTGTAAATCCAGAAAGAAAAGAGAACGTAGTACAATAATTTGTACAACAAACAAGTCATCCATCAGCATAGGGCATGCCAAACAATTGCATTGCCACTATTCTTTTGGTTGACTGCTATGTATTTGTAGTATACCATACAGTACACTCCACATTTTGAGAAATAATGTGATTGGATATAAATGAGGTAAATACAACTTCAAAAAAGAGATTACAGAATTAAGATTGAACTAGCAGTTCCCCGGCCACATACGCAGGTCTAGCTGATTCCCGCTGATTCAACTCGACTCTAATAGCCAGCATTATTGAAGTAATAGGCTTTCTTTCTAATTGTTAGAGCGCATATCTGTTCTCATTGTCGGCCACTCGCCCTTTTTCTTTACTACCGTGGCAAGAATTTAATCATCTACACATATAATACGGAGCAGGAGGCCAAGTTACCGGCCTCGCCATTCCGTCGTACAATGAAGTACCCCACCATGTAGTGCCATCTGTTGACGAGATTCGCCTTCAAATTCTAGTTGGGACACTTTTCCAACGTCTTCGAACAGATGGTGCCACTTACCAAACCTGTCATGTCGCCGTCTATTGACGGCCTTGGACTACACGTTCGGCTTATAACACTTTTTCCAAAGTCTTCGAAGAGATGGCGCCACTTACCAGACCTGCCGCACCATTTTGGGGTTCGTTTTTTGGTATTGTTGTGGTACCAAAGCGGCCAACAAAGTTTTAGTCATGTGGACTGTGCCACTGTCGGTGTTTGAGCTAAAAAAAAAACAACAACCCGTGTCTACTACACCAGACAACTTTAAACCAAACGACGATTGGTTCTTAATTTCGAGGCCCCAATGGGCCTGATACGATGGAAAGGCGCATTTATATCCTAAATGTTCACTTCCAGAAAGGAGTTGAATTGTTTTTAAGTGGGTTGCAACAAACGTTGCTTGTAACAATGTCGCCATGCACGGTACCGAGGTGAATTGTTTCAAAGGATTAACTTAAACATAGGGTTACTTGCTTACTGAATGCTGGATTTCTCGGGGCTTTTATTAGCCTTCAGTCAAACATACACATGCTACTTTTCCGGAGCTACACCAAAGGGAGAATGTCACGGGGCGACGTTTTAGGGGAGCGGGAGGCAGGCAAGCGTGTATGGGGGGATGGGGCAGGAGTGTGGGTATTGGGGGTTAAAGTAATTGTGGGGAAGATGGCATATGTGTTAGCCATTCACATGTTCGGTCTTCGGTTTGATAAATTTAAAACCAAAGATCAAACACCTGGATGGAAGTGGGTGAGCAGCATGCGCACGTGCACAACTAGTGATCTTATAATAATACTTCATTAAGTCTTCTTCTGAGCTAAGTCTGCTCCTAAGCAAAACAGATATAGATAGATAGATAGATAGATAGATATATAGATAGATAGAGAGATAGATAGAGAGATAGATAGATAGATAGATGGAATATTCAATTTTTAAGGTAAATTAGATAAACATAATTTAAGTAAATGATGTAAACAAAGTACAAGATGTCACGTAAGTCCCAGAACACCCTAAAACTTTTTAAGGGGTTGTAAGAAAATATTGGCAATGTAAGTTTGGTTAAAGGATCTACCTTTTCGAATAACCAGCATTACGCCTGCCCCCCCCCCCCCTTGGGGGTGCCAAGGGGCCCAACTCAGAAATTTTCAATGGAATATGGGGTAAAGGAATACCTTGTTTGAAAGGACTTCATTAGGCGTGTAAAGTGCCGCTACAATAGCTTCGATATAATGAGCCTAACTAAATTCGCAGGCAGTCAATTTGTGCTATTTTATTTCATACGTTAGTATTACTTAAGTTTCTATAATTATTTGTTCGTATTAAACCAGGTTTTTTTTAGAATTGTTTTAAAATACCTGTTTGGTTTCTGGCGGTTTGCTAACATTTTTTTGGAGCTTGATTTTCAGTGTGTTGCATTGGTGGTCATGTCTGATTTCAATAATTTGTGCTATTTCATTTCCTACCTTAGTATTTCTTAAGTTTCTATAATTATTCGTTCGTATTAAATCAGATTGGTTTAGAATTATTGTAAATTTCCTGTTTTGTTTGTGGTGGTTTGCTGACGATTTTTTGGAGCCTGATTTTTCCATGTTCAGCTCCAAATTTTAATAAGCGTTAATTGGGTTGGGTTCAAATTTTCAGTTTTTCATTAGCAGTTTTAGTACGTTGGAATTATTTTAAAATTCCCGTTCGTTTGTGCCGGTGTTCTGACGATTTTTTGGAGCTTGATTTTTCATGTTCAGCTCCAAATTGTGTTAATTGTATTGGGTTGAAGCTTTCAGTTTTCCAGTTTAAATGTTGGAATTATTTTAAAACTTCTGTTTTGTTTGTTCTGGTGTCCTGACTTAGGTTAAATTTAATTCCATATTAAGTATAACAGTCGTTAGTTTTAGTAGTTTTTCATTTAGTAGTTTTAATTGCTGGATAGGTTTGGTTGGGTAAATTTAATTTCTTTTATTGGTTTTTGTTTGCTGCTTAGGTAAGGTTCGGTAAATTTAGTATGAAGTTGTCACAGTTGTTGTAGTCGGTAATTTTACTTGTTTCATCGAACTTAAGTAGGTTTAATTCCGTATTAAGTGTGACAGTTTTCATAGGTTAGTTTTACTCCAAATTGTAGTATGTGTTAATTTCGTTGGGTTAGATTCAGTAAATTTAGTTCGTATTTGTCACAGTTGTTGTAGTTAATAATTATATGTGAGTCATCAAACTTAACTAGCTTTAATGCTTTATTAAGTGTAACACATATGCTAGTTTTACTTGGTAGTTTTAGCTTTTGGTTCATCAACTGTTGCGTAAATGTATTTCAAATTGCCTGTAACAGTTGCAACAAATCTTTAAGGAAGGAGTTGCGACCTTAGGTTAAAATTTACTTATTACTGGGAGTCCTACCCGGCTTCGCCAGGGGTTTTGTTTTGCCCATGGTTGTTTCCAAGTTTTAGCTCACTGTTGCCTAAACGTACACTCTGATGGGCAGTTTTTTTTCCTGTATTACTCTTCCTTTCCTCCATCTGCTCCCTCCCATCTCTCCTGCTTTTTTCTCCCATTTTCTCCCTCCCTTCTCCGTTCCCTTCCTATACAACTGACCGTCCATCTACTTCACTACTTCCCCTTTGCTACACGTAGTTGAATTAAATACTGCTCCTTCCTCTCCCCTTCCCTACCCCCATTGGCGAGATTTGTTGCAACAAAATTGCTATGGTCTCTATTTAAAACAACGCCACTGTGTATCCGTACTGTGTGAAAAATAACTGTGCATGACGTCGTTTAATGGTAACAGACGCATTGTTCCCTTCCCCCCACCACCACCTTCCCAATCTTTTTTTTTGTAAAGAGCAGAGCTAACAGACGTATTGCCCCGCACACAGGCATTTATCGTCCATGTCCTCCTCCCGACTCCCAGTTTATCGCTTTAGCTTGAGCTCGAAGTTTCTTTCCTGCGTGACGTCAAACACTTGCAGCTGCGATGACCACGCAGACCCATTGTTAGTCGAGGTAACAATATACCAATTTCAACTTCTTTCCAAAAAATTTAAAACACTCGCTAGTTTTCATTGTTTCCATTTCGGGGGTCGTCGTTGCTTCATTTTTGCTATAATACTTTGGTTTATCATACACGGCGATACTCCAGCAAAACTAAAAC
>JAHWFP010256573.1:88887-112865 GCA_023313725.1 Lithobius niger
AGTCGAGCGTTCTGAAAGATTAGCAACTGAACTGGTTGCAGAACATGCTCGACTCTTTCAAGAGACTGAAGTCGAGCGTTCTGAAAGATTAGCAACTAAATTGGTTGCAGAACATGCTCGACTCTCTCAATAGACTGAAGTCGAGTGTTCTGAAAGATTAGCAACTAAACTGGATGCAGAACATGCTCGACTCTCTCAAGAGACTGAAGTCGAACATTCTAAAAGACTTGCAGCTAAACTATTGTCACAGCATATACGATTGGCTAATGAGACACAATATGAACATTACTTGAGAACTGGTTTAATAACACAAAACTGGCATCTCAGAGCACGCATAGCAGAATTAATATCGTACAACACCCCTTAATAATATAACTGATGAAAATAATATTGTTGAACATTTTGTGGACCATGAATGCTGAGTGTCAGCATTGTGGGTCAAAGAATTTTAAATTGAAAAGAACACTTAACACACTATTAACAAAATGTGGGGAAAAGTTAAACTAACCCCAATTCAGTGCCCTGATATTCTACCGGGTGTCCAAAAAGTCCCAGGTCGGCCTCTTAATTTTTGTATGGGTAGGAATACAAAAATGAAGCTCTGGGGTTCCTAGTTGTTCTAAAGGGTCAGCCTTTTGAAATGGACGCCATGTAAGTACCAGGGGACCCGACTTAAAAAATTCAAATAGAAAGGGGGTCGTGTGGTACTCTTTGTTAAGGTCTTAATTATACAAATCATATGCAACCATGAAAACCTCTCTACGAATTGCAAATCTCATATGCTGGCTGACCCTAGTTCAACAATGCCCTCTGCACACTCGGATTGTTTACACTAGAGAAGTTGTATAGAGTGCACGTTGTGGCTGGAGGTCTTCACATCTTTCACGCTTAGTCAAAAGGTTTGGTCCTGGGGTCGGGCCCCCAGAGGGGACTCCAGGGACCCCATAAATGTACCAAAATGTGTCCCGCTGTAATTCGTAATGTAGTGTTTCCCCACCAACCTTAGCAGCCCACTCGCACAACTGTTAACGTTTATCTACCCAATGACCTCGTGAAATTGAGGTGTAGGGTCGTAAGAGTACCCTCTTCCCTCCTCCACCCCGAGCACCCCAAGCAGCTCCCGTTTCCTTTGCCCAAGAAACTTAAAGGTATGCAAACATGGATTGGATAAAGCAAAATTGGATTTACTAGAGAAGCCAACTAAAGGTACTTGTACCCCCAAAGTAGTATTCCAGCAGCTTTGCAAGAGTAATCCTCGTTACAATACGACCGACAGAACAATTCGTGAAATTAACAATAAAAAAAACTGCCGTAATACAATACATATGGCCAGAAAACAGGAAACTGCATTTGGTGTCATGGACAGTCAAGGTTAAACAGAAAGCCAACCAGTGCGTTCATCCTTGAACCCCCCTATCTTGGCAGAAGTCAAGTCTGTCCTCTAATGCATTTCTCACATTCTGAAGGGTTAGTGGTGTAATGGACCGACATACATCAATGATTCTCTGCCGTAGTTCAGCAAGATTCGCTGGTTTCGTTTTGTACACCTGATCCTTCAGATGATCCCAAAGAATCAAATCTAAAGGTGCCAGATCTGGTGAGCGTACTGGCCATTCCACAGGCCCATGTCGGCCTGCCCATCGCCCAGGGAATTCCCTACTGTGGCAATTCCTAACTGGGGTGTATAAGTAGGGGAGGTGCACCGTCCTGCTGGAAAATTAGATCAAAATCAATGTTAGCAACTTCAATCACACTAACAATTGCTGGCACAATTAAGTTCTCAAACAAATCCCTAGGATGCCTGCCCAAATATTCAACTTCTGTGGGCATTAGGTACGAGTCTCTTCATTCGAATATGGATTTTCGGCCCAATACTGGCAATTTTCCTGTTTACTTCACATTCAGAGAAAAGCTTGATTCGTTACTAAAACACACTCGCAAAATGTAACCGGGATTCTGATGAATAAGAGCTACCACACTCTCACAGAATTGAAGTCTGCTGTCAGGGTCGTACTCGTTCAGTTCATGATGCAGTTTTGCCTTGTATGGGTGGAATCTGTCGCGGCTAGCAAACGAACAGTTCGTTCTGGATGGATTGTAAACTCTCCTAAAACATGAACTTGCACTTCTTCAGTTCGAAGGGTTGCTGGACGACCTGGTCGTGGAGCATCTTTGTCGCTGAAAGTTCTCCTGAACTTTCCGACTAAGGACTGCACATAACTTAGTGACACAGGCTTATCTGGATGAGCATTGTTTAACAATCGTGCTTTTTCACGAAAGTTTCAGCGAGCCTCTCCATGAAGGAATGTCAACTCAACCTCCAGCTACAACGTGCACTCTTTACGACTTCTCTAGCGTGAGTAAACAATCCGATTTTTTTTAAGTTGGGTCCGCTAGGGCGACCCGGCGGGGGGCTATTGCCATGACCTCCATATCGAAAGGCAGATCCTTTAGACCAACTAGGAACCCCAAAGCTTCATTTTTGTATTCCTACCAATTCCAAAATTAGGATGCCGATCTGAGACTTTTTGGACACACTGTAATAAATCTGATGGATGGAACTCCTCACAACAGTGTTAATTTCAAGCAAAACATACGTCAATATAACAACGCCTTGGCATTTACTTCTTTGGGGGCCCAAATTAAATTACCACCAGGACGAGGTCAATATTGTTATAAAATACGAGGTGAAGTGTATCACTCTTCCGGCCACTTACACCCACCACCTGCTATTTCTAGAAAATATGCCCAACCGAATATACTCGATTCAGACATTGCATTGCAACAAAGGATGTCTTAATAGGTAAACAGCGGTTGTAACCCACAATCCTTTAATCCTTTTCTAAGAACATTTTCACAAAGTGGAGCAAGAGGAAAAACGCAATGCTAAAGCTGAGGGCCGCCAAATGCAAACTGTTAGGGGCTATAATTAACGACTGACTACAGCACCCTAGGAGGTATAATCTTGCCCGAAGTAATGAAGTGGCCATTGTTTTCCAAACACCTGATGGTGCACCACCATTTAATAATAATACGTGTGTCCACTTAAGAGGTACGAATGCTACTAAGCTTGTTTCGATTTTGAACTGCAACCTTGACACAATGACATACCCATTACTGTTTCCATATGGCGAAGTAACAAGGAAAGAAAGCATTCCGTATGCAAAGCAAACAAATGGAACAGCTACTCAGCTTCAACTTTATTCTTGTTACTTAGCTTTTCGAGATCATTTTAATCCAATTTTAAATGTAGGAAAATTAACCCAGCAATTCTGTGTACACGCTTATTGTAAGATTGAAGCATGTCGTTTACGTTACATTGAACTTCACCAGAAAAAAATTCAAGTCGATAATTACACTGCTCTATTGCAACATGTTGCTAACCGTGCACAGAATGCTGGGCTAAAGGTTGGCAAACAGGTTGTTCTTACATCCATTTTTGAAGGCAACGATCGTGTAATGTTGCATCATTATGAAGATGTTATGGCAAAAAAGTGGCCAAGATTTTTTCGTAACTATGACGACAAATCCAAAATGGCGTGAAGTTGAGGAAAATTTAAATCCAGAGCAGAATGCAATTGACAGACTAGATTTAATTGCCCGAGTTTTTCAATTGAAATTAAAAGAATGACTGGATGATTTAACTAAAAAAAAACATGTTTTAGGTGTCCCTGCAGCAAACATTCATGTAATTAAATTCATGTAATTGAATTCCAGAATCGAGGATTGCCTCATACTCGATATTACTTATTATGCGAGCAGAGGACAAACTTCGAGAAACTGAAGTTATAGACGCCATTATTTCTGCAGAAATTCCTAACTAATACTTTTCAAAGGCTTCACGCAATCGTAAAAGAACACATGATTCATGAGCCTTGTGAACTTTTGAATCCTTCTAGCCCGTGTATGCAAGATGGACAATGCTTGAAACATTTTCCGAGTGAGTTACAAGAACAAACAGATGCTAATGTTAATGGATACTCTTCTTACAGGAGGCGCATTACACCTCACATTTACACTGTAGGGAAAAACCAAATAGACAATACGTGGGTTATCCTTACAATCGTTATTTGCTGCGTAAGTTTGACTGCCATATTATTGTTGAAATTTGTGCATCCATCAAAATTGTCAAAAATATTTTACAATGTGTGTTTAAAGGAAACGATTGTGCAAATAATATGACTATGTCTACAATGGTATGACAGAAATAGAAGCAGAACACCGAGCACTCTTCGATTTAAGGGAAACTTTATCCTTCCATGGCAAGCATTGTACTGATTACAATTATTTACCAATTCCAGATAGAAATTTAGTGTATGCTACTACGAATGTCGATCTTCAAAAGCTACAAGGAGGAGGACAAGGTCTAGTAGATATGCTGAATGATAGCCAGAAAAGAATTTTCAATGCAGTCATGACAGCTGTTGAAAATTCTGATAATCCTGAAAAATTATTTTTATTGATTCTCCCGCTGGTTGTGGAAAAACATTTACTTATATAGCATTAAACAATAGTTTCTCTGGATTATCACTAGAGATTACCAGTTGTGCATTAACTGGCATAGCTGCAATGCTTTTGCCTTTTGGCAGGGCATACCAGTCTACTTATAAGTTACCAGTTCCGATGATGAAGAACTCAACTTCAAACATACGATCTAGTTCTGATGCTGGTAAAGCTCTGAAGGAAACTAGCATTATTTTTTTTGGGAAGAATGTACCCTAATGCCTTATTATGCACTTGATGCTTGTCATCCTATTACTCAAAGAAATCGTACAAAACAAACAACCGTTTGGTTGGTAAAGTTATGGTTTTTGGTGGATATTTTAGGCAGTGTTTGCCAATTGTTCCAAACGGAAATCGTGCTGCAATAGTACAAACATGCGTAAAGAGTAATAACTATAGCCATTGTTTGTATTGTCATCCAACAGCAGATTATAACATGTTTAAGTGTTACACGCTTATCGTTTCAGTACTTAATTGTCAGAATGCACTGTCTTTGCAAATAGGTGGTTCACTAAGAGACAGAATATCTTTATCTTTTATTGCAAAGGTTTGGTCTTGTTTTTTTTTTACAGTACACGAATCCAAACTGAATTATGTGCCCCACCAGGATAAAAGGGACAATTTTACTGGAAAGAAGATGAGGAAAA
Source organism: Lithobius niger (assembly GCA_023313725.1). Lineage (NCBI taxonomy): Eukaryota > Metazoa > Arthropoda > Chilopoda > Lithobiomorpha > Lithobiidae > Lithobius > Lithobius niger. The sequence continues at coordinate 94,038 of JAHWFP010256573.1, forward strand.
CAAAATTCACATCGTCAGCACAGGTGGGAATGTGTTCTTTATGGAGAAAAAGTGTCCTCAATAACGAGACGCAGACATTTTATTTTATGCAGACTTACTGTTCTTGCAGTCTAGTGTAAGTGGCGAGTAATTTTAAACCGCTGATGAGTTGTTTAGTTTTAGTAATCTTCGTCTGTCACCAGAAAATTAGAACTGTATGAACATTTACCATTCCGTGAGTTTCTAGTATGTGTTCATGATTGAATGATTAACGTTAACCTCGGGAGGGCTAACTGAAGGGGGATGCGCTGATTGAGTGAGTGAAGCGAACGAAAATCAGCGTTTGTTAGGCAGAGCGCTCAAAAATCGGGTTAAATAGACTTAAGCATGTGAAACATGGGCATACAATATGCCAAACCACGTTCATTTGGCGGGTGTAACGGGTGTCAAACGTAAAAAATTATAGACACTCCAGACAAAAAAGGTAGCGGTGACTATTAGACAGTGGAATTCTTTGTATTCACAGGCCTATGAAAGGTGTGATATTAACCCAAAACCAAAACTGGTATAAGAGCAGCCGCCAAGTTTCTAAAAAGGGTCGGCCTCTTAAAGTAGTGATATCATTCAACCAGGGAAAGGCCGCCAAGGTTAATCCTATTAGCCAAGGTAATCGCACGGATAAGACTTTGGACATTAAATGAAAACTTGAAGATTGCTACCGTTAGTAGCAATCTTCTAGTTTTCATTTAACTTTCGAACTATTAGCAGGTGCGATTAACTTGGCAATAGGACTAACCTTGGAAACGACATAGTTGGAATTCTAGCAGAATTTTTGGAACCTTACTGCTTAATTGAGAGCATCTTTGGGGATACATTACCTTTAGCCCAAGTTGAACAATATTCTAAAAGATCCATACTCACACCCAATAATGAAGAAGTTCAGCAGCTTAATGAGATCGTATTAACCCAACTGCAGGGAGATACCAAAACCTACATAAGTGTAGACGGATTAGAAAGTGATGTAGAGACAGACGGTCAATATTATACTGATGAGTTTTTGCACAGTCTCACTCCATCTGGGATGCCACCTCCCCCCTACAAACTGCATCTCAAAATAAATGCCATCATCTTGTTACTTAGAAATTTCAATGCCAAAAAAGGCCTTTGCAATGGCACTCGATTAGTAGTAACAGAGTCACACAGACATATTATTGTAGCAAAGGTTTTAACTGGTGTAGCTGAAGATCAAAGTTGTGTTTCTCACCAGAATCAACTTTTAAATGATTGGCATGCAAGGCAGCTATTGGGTATGCGCTAACGACTCATGTGCAGTCAGCCTTTTGGCCCCATTTAGCAAAAAATATATACCTAATGTTCCTAACGAAAAACGTAGTATGTAAAGAGGTGCTTCACAAAAAAAAGCAGTCATCACGGCCAAGAAAAAACAAAGGCTTAGACAAACACTGACAGAACCAAAACAACAAGCACATGTACATGCAAATGTGGACAAAGAGGCCGCACGGACAATCACCCAACACACCACAAAACCACATAACAGTCCAACTGTGCCTAGCTTTGCAACCACCACCAGATATAGATTCTTATTCGGAAACTTGTGAAAATTTATGCCAAAATTTAGCTATTGTCACAACTCCCCAAATTCTTCAAGTAGAATTGTCAATGGGGTTGATGGATCACATTCAGATAGCACTAACTAATGGTCGTTTGGTTACAGTCACTCACATTTTATGTTGGCGTTCGGCACTCCATATTCCAATTTACGTTTTTGCTACAATGGAAAAATCAGAATTGAGCAGGACGTAAAAAAAAATTCTAACATACGTGAAACAAGAAAAACCATGTAAAGTGTAGTACTAACACAAATTACATGTGTGGTTCTTTATGGTTACAATGATTCAGTCACATTTCGGAGGAAATGTTTGTGCTGATTGAGTGAGTGACGTGAGAGAAAATCAGCGTTTGTCATCAGAAACTATTCTGATAAATTGCTTGATCTTTTTGCTTGCCTCCTAAAACGTAGAAAAAAAAATATTGTCCTTCTCCTCCCTAGATAACCAACATCAGTTGAAAGGGACACTAATGCAACAATTTCCCTTTTTACACTTGGATCAGATTTCAAAATCAGTACTGAGGTGGCGGGAATAATAGAGGGGGGGGGAGAGGAGATCCAGAGAGTGATGCGAAATGATTCGGTGGATAAAAAACTCAGTATTGTTGACAGTAATGTTGTCCAGAGACAAATCGTAAGAACCACTGACCCGAACATTGACTTCGTCAATGCGGAAGAATCTTATTAAATGTGGCGAATGAGATGAAAGAGAAAAGAAAGAGTAGGCGCACTTACGTTTGTTTACGAAGTGAAACCATACAAAAAAACGTTTGGTGTGGAATTGTCCGTCTTCGCATAAGTGTACAGATACAGAAGGCTTACAACTCTGGAATAACATTCAAACGGACAGTGATAAAGAAAAGAAAGGGTAGGTGGCATGTTACAGCTTGTTTATGACCTGAACCATATCGAAAAATGCGTATTGCACTGATGATTTGCTTGATCATTTGACTATTTGTTTTGTTGTGGATTTATCCGTCTTTGCATAAGCGTTGCAACAAGAAATATCCATGAGAAAGCTGGACGTGGCCGAATTAGCAAGGGACAGCGGGTGACTCGGCTAGTCTTTCTTCATTAAAAAAATTCAATTTGTGCTTGGTTGGGGTAGTTCGTCTTCTCTGGAAGTAGGGCTGAACCATTCGGAATTTGGTGGCATCTTTTACCAGTTTTGGTTTTTGATATGATTTTTATTATCTGTTTTAAAATTGGAGTCGTTCATCAAGTATTTAGTGACAAATCCAAGACAAGAATTTACTCGTTCAGCAGTAACACAACGACAGAAAAAGATTAAATGCTAAATAACGTAAATAAAATATATGAATAACACGAGCATCAAAATATTTCTACGACTGCATTTGAACGTTTCAAACAGCAAAGTTCTTTTTTACGTTAAGCCATTAGCTGGTTCTCTCCATATTTGTAGTAAACTACAAACGTGTTGGGTAAGAGGTAATCCGGTGTGTAGGTCTAACTTAAATTCAAAATGCACAAAATGGTTGGTTAACTATGTTAACAAATCCTTGAGTTAATGTTACTAATTCGTTTAGTGCCTGAGAAGGTGTGTGCTGTAGTGGCTGCTGTGGTTATTTTATTTTCAGCCCTTAAAATAAGTGAAACATGAAAAGCCATTTAAAGTGTGGTACTAACACAAATTATTAGCGGCGTGTGGCACAAAGTATATGCGAAATTCAGCATGGCATCGCTTATACTGTGCAGCTTATGCAGCAGAATTTAAGTAAAGTAAAATGAGTGAAGTAAAACTTATAAGGCTTCTGGCCATAGGGATACTTACTTATAAGTAAATCTAACCATAGCACCTTACGATAGGTTGAAATTGGCCTTGTAGCTTTACAGCAGTTACATTACTGCTGCCATGCTGATGGCTAACTGGCTTTCGTATTGGGAGTATACTGACATATAAATAAAAACGCTAGGAAGGACTAGAAAACAAAAATGAACTTGTTTGATCGTTTATGGCTAGGAATAAGGAAATCAAGGCAAAAAAACAAGTAAAAAAGGAATATGATGGTGTAATGTTTACTCCACGTGAAACACTAATACGACATTGAACTTATTTCACCATTTTTAGTTTTATTCGTCAGTTGTATTATGAACTGATGCGCTAAGAAAATCCCGCACATTATTCGGATCACTTCCTTGAACATTTGTTTGATCATTTTTTCTGGGAGTATCTGTCAGCACCATATGAGTTACAGTGTACGGTCCTAACTACCTTAACAAGCAGCTAGCCACCGTAGCAGGGTTATGTGCCCCATTCCTTGCATTTGAGTCCAGCAACAACACCAGGTTGCAGTAAACAGGACGTCACAAGACACCACAAGAGGGGCATGGAAATAGAACAAGGGACTGGCCCTTATTATGGAGGCAAAACCTCGAACACTCCAGTCACCCTCAAGAAAATGGAGAGTGACTAGTAAGACAATTACCACTCTCAATATTGGCTTAAATAAATAATAAACTTCTGATGAAAGTTACAAGCCATATCCCCCCTGTAAGTAAATAACAAGTCACTACAAAAAACATTTTCTGCAATAACAAAATAGAAAACTCTAAACACAAGACTCGAACCAGAAAGTCCCGAACACTATGTACAACTTCAAAATTCAAAATTTCGAAGAAAAATAGTTTTTTTAAACGAAAAAACATTTTTCTTGTAATAAAACATTCAAACTTGTACATTATGGTTACAAACACACAAAATATCCCTCGAAACGAAGCTGAACGATGCAATAATAAATAATTACCCACCCAAATGTCATCACAACCCAGTCCAACTATAAATCCGTTTTCAGAGGCTTCCGTCACACACACATTGAATGCCGCACAGGACCCTCAAAGGACGACACGGGTACGGTAGGAAACTTTGGTAACAGGACAGCCGGGGGAGAAGGGTTGATTACTGATACGTCGTTAAATAGGACGATATGCACTCACTTCCGGAGAAAGAAGTGGGGGCAAATCAGCATCATCACTCAAACCCTTGGCTGTCGGTCCCACATGTTTCTGTGGTGTCAAACTGGCATCTGTCCCACACATTTCTGTGGCGTCAGAACTGGCATATGTCCAACATGTTTCTGTGGCGTTATAACTGGCATCTCCTGATCTCCTGACGATGGCCAAATTTTCGTTCTGAATGTAGACGGACTTGTCGACGATACACGATTTCCAGGAGAAACATCACCCAAACTTGCACTTGCTGACTGTACTATCAGTCTTTCTGCTACAGAACTCAATGGACCTGGCAAAGAATCTTGCATAGGACGTGAAGAAATTTCAGGCTCAGGCACGTCGCTTGATAAAATTCGCGCCTGAACATGTCAGCATTTCGCAGAACAGTTCTGTCACCAAGAAACACTCGAAATCAGGCATTTGAATCCTTCAAAACAATAACGCCTTCACGACTATAGAGACCTTCACCAACCTAAAAAGATAGTTGCGTCTTATGTAGAGTCGATTTCAACATATGTTCAATGGCTTTCTGTACAGTATCTGCTGTCGATTGTACCATCAAACTTAGTCTCGTCCAGACATTACGATTGAATGTAAGATATGCTGGAGACATTTTAGTTGTTGAATGCAGCATACTTCCGTGACATTATCAAATAGTTATTCAGTGCCTGCTCTAACCTTAAACCTTGTTTAACATATGCTTATAATGATCGTTTCATTGACTTTACACCAACCTCAGCCAATCCGTTCTCCTGAGGTCTGAGGGAATACTTTCATCCCTGTTTAGAATCTATCGGGAAAAGAATGCTACATCAAGAACCTTCCCTCCACTTAAATTAGGTGGCAGTTTCATTAGAGACAACGGTGCTAAGGCAGAAATCCTGAACTCACTGTTTGTCTCCAATGCGGTACTCAACGATGCCATTGTTAACCCACTGTTTGACTCAGACATTGGTTTCTTCTTTCAGTATAAACAACAACTTATTTTTCTCTGCCAGTTCTGTCTCACGTGTGATCACTCAAATCAAGCCACTCTGTGGGTCCAGATGGGTTCTCGGCCTTCTTTTACAAGCAAATTTGTAGGGAAGTTAGTTTCCCACTGGCTACTTTGTTCAATCTGTCTTTTACTGAGAGTAAATTACCAATGTTATGGAAGACGGCTGTTGTTACACCGATCTTCAAAAAGGGTGATGCTGCAGATCCCGGAATTATCGACCAATTGTGTTAACGGTTATTCCGTGCAAAATCATGGAGTTAATCATCCGTGACCTTATGATGTCTGTGATCTAATCAAATAACTTATTTGGTAACGATCAATTTGGCTTTATGCCTGGCCGCTCAACAACTCACCAACTATTTAAAGTGCCTCGATCGGTGGACGAGTGCCCTGGATGTGGGAATCCCGACTGATGTGGTGTACTTCGATATTAAGAAGGCTTTTGAGTCTGTTACACCTTCCAAGCTGCTTTATAAGCTTGAAAATTTAGGCTTCGGAGGAAAGCTATTAAAATGGATCTCTGCATTTATTAACAACAGATCTCAGCGTGTATTGGTTGGTGACTCCTTTCATCATCCTTGAATCTCATTAGCGGCGTAGCACAGGGCTCCGTTTTGGGCCCATTGTTGTTTGTAGTCTATTTAAACGACTTATCTTGATATGGCTGTTATTGATATTGATGACAGCACGTTGTTGGCCCTTGAGATTGACTACATTTCCAGTTGGTCAGCCAAGTAGCAACTGCCAATTTCTTCAACCAAATGCCAAATCATGCATATTGGAAATTCAAATCCAGGGACTTCGTATTATCTTGATAATTGCCCCCTTCCTCCGGTTAACGCGACTAAAGATCTTGGGGTCTGGTTTTGTGATGAACTTAAGTTCAGCCTGCACTGTCGTAAAATTACTTCGTCTGCGTATGCGCATGTAGCTTTGATTAACAGATGCTTTTCATGCGGTGACCGTGAAATCAACGTTTGGGCATTCAAGGTCTATGTCAGACCAATTTTGGAGTACGCTAGCCCCGTTTGGTCACCTTACTTGCTTCATAACATTGACGCAGTTGAGGCAGTCCAGCGACGGTTTACCAAGGCATTGCCTGGCTTGCACAACCTGTCGTATGGAAGACGTCTGCAGATCCTTAAACTTGAGCCACTCGAACTACGGAGAATCAAAATTGATCTTATTCTTACCTACTAAATTATTCATGGTGTAGTGGGGGTGGATGTGCCTCTTTTTGACCAGTCGGAGTTAAATCGGACTAGAGGTTATTCCCTGAACCTTATGGTGTAAACATCACATTTAGATTGTAGACGTAATTTTTTCGCGTTGCCTGTGGTTAGGATTTGGAATTCCTTACCAGACAAAATTGTCACCTCGCGGAAAGTTCATACATTTCGGAGTCGCCACAGCTCGTTTAATCTTGAGATTTTTATGCGCCGGTCTTATCCTCCGAGTTAAACATATAATCTTGCAGGTGATTCCGCTTTTCGTAAGTCTGCTCTCGCCCCATGAAACCTTGGCTGCCTGTCAGTGACGCTTGGTCCTTGCCTGATCCGTTGCTATTGCAACAAAGTGTTTTTATTTATTTATTTATTCATTTTTAAGTGGTGACAATTCCCATTTTGGGGATGCTTTTGTTTTTACTACTTATCATATCCATACTTTGTATTATATAACGTTGCTTTTTAACGGACTCATTTCTTTATCTGGATTTGATTTTTTACTTGGGCCGATCCTACACCTCCCGTGTCCAACACGTTTGGCAATGCCATCGGGGCCATAGAGTCCCTGGTAGGTCTAACCTTGTTGGTAAGGCATTCGTGTCCCAATACCTAATCCCATCACCTTCCCTTGGCCAATCTGTATCATTATTTGTGATTGTCTTCTGTTTTTTTAATTGAGGCTGGCTGTTTGCGATCTTATGGTCCTTGTCAGACTAGTTGCTATTGTGACAAAATTGTTATTATTATTATATTATAGAGCGATGGTCGAATGTCGTATGCCATTCTCTTTGCAAAATTGCTGAAATTGTGAACTTCAAAATTGGGTGCCATTATCGCTTACAATATGGAGACCTAGCCAAAATAGTCCAAAAATTTCCTGCAAATACGAAATAACACTTTCGCTTGTTGTTTTACGCATGATCTTAATGAAAGTGTACTTCGGAAATGAATCTACCACAACGAAAACGATTCTTCCAAGTCCCAGCAAAATCAATGTGTAAGCGGTGAAAAACACCCAATGGACGTTCCCATGCATGCTTTTTACCCTACTTATCACCATCTTTTGGCAATTGGCACGAAAACATTTTTTAACAATGTTTTCTAAATCACGGTTAATATAAAGCCACCATACCCGAGATCTATCAAGAGCTTTCATACAAACGAATCCAGTATGGCCCAAGTGCAACTCAGTAAGCACTTGTTTTCTACCCCCCTTGGAACTACGAGGCAAATGGTGCCCCAAAATAAGGCATTTTCATCTAATGACAACTCTAATTTACTCGTGAAAAACGACTTCAATGCCTCGCTATCCACCTTGTCAGGCCAGCCATCTCTTGTATACCGCATGACAGTAGCCAAAACGGGATCAAGTCTAATGCATTTTTCCAGCTGTTCTGGCAAAATGGGTAACCTGTTGATTGTTTCAAGTTCATGACTCTCCAACCTGGGACCTGCATGGAAGGTGGAGTATGAGGAGTATGCATCCTTGACAAATAATCTGCAGTTAAGCTTGCCCGGGATATGTTGCAACTCAAAAGTGTAACCATTTAAATTCAGCGCCCACCTTTGAATTCGGGCGGCCGCCATAACAGGATTGGACACTATGCTTCCATATATCCACAGGAGATCTTGTTGATCTGTTTGCAGAACAAACCTCCTTCCATAAAGGTATTGATGAAATCTTTTCACCCCCAAATACAACCGAAAGTGCTTCTTTATCAAATTGGGCATAGTTAACCTCCACCTTACTTAAGGCCTGCTAAACAAATGCAATTGGCCTGTCCTCACCGCTAGGTAGTGCATGAACCAAACCCGAGCGCACGCCTATGGGGGGCGCAACACACACGAGTTTGACTGGTAAGTCCGGGTCATAGTGCATCAGACAACAACAGCCTATTTAGGGGAACTAAAATAGTGGTTATTGCTTCTTGAGGGGTCAGGGTCCAATTTTACTGCACTAAGCACTTCTGGCTGATTTGAGATTCCATGTTGATCAAGTTGGAAACACAAGTCTGATTAAGTTTGCACTTCGACTTCTTGAGTTTCACGCCATTATCCTGCAAAGCTTGCAAGATACCCAGAAGAGTTTCATCGTGTACTTTCCCCTTGCCAGCTGCAAGGATGTCATCTACAAAGGGTGACGCTAAAGGAATATCCTTTAAGACACGTTCGATTTGTTTCTGAAATATTCCTGGGCTACTCGCAAGGCCAAATGGAAGTTTTTGCCACTGAAAACAACCCTTTACAGGTATTAATTGTTAAAGGTGCTTTAGAGGCCTGTCTAGCCCAATCTGCAGGAAAGCATCAATTAAATCAATGATCGAAAAGGTGTCACACCCTGCCAATTTGCTGAACAAATCTTCAGCTCTAGGTACCGGATGATATTCTATCTCGAGCTGTGGATATAAAGTGCCGGAGTAGTCACCTACTATCCGGACACTACTATCAGGCTTAAATACGAACACAGTGGGCATGGTCCAGGGGCTACAATCCATTGACTTCAGAATACCTTACTTGACTAGCCTATCAAGTTCCACCTCGACTTTCCCTCTAACTGTGAGAGGTGCAGGTCGGGGCCTGCAGTACTTTAGCATTGTGTCAGGCATCAACGTAATTTGAACTTTAAAGTTTCTGAAAGTTCCCAAACCCTGTGAAAATAGGTCCGGAAAATGTACAAAAATATGCTTCTGAAATCGTATTAACTTGGCTGTGTGTGACACTCTGCACTTCTGTATTAGCAGCTACAATATTCTTTCTGAAAATTGCTTTATGCCCTCATCTAAAGCCTCCAGCCACACTTTACCCATTGCTGGTTTGTGATCACTAGGATAAATTATGGCTGCAACCATTGCGTTTTTACCATGTATGATAAAGTCAATTTACATTTTCCCAACGGTTTGGCGATTCCGCCCTCCAAGGAACGAAGGTGAATCTCCGCCGGTTTTAAGGGTACATCTGAGAAGTAACTGCATTACCATTTCTCAGGCAAAAGAATGAGGTCAGAACCACAATCACCAGCTAAAGTCTGCCTATGTACGTTTATTGCTGGAGATAAATTCCAATTATCAGCCGTAACTCTACTAAAATTAAGAATTGTAAAGTGAGTTACGGTAATTACTTCTAGATCTGAATTTGGACTTAATTTACTGTTGCTAGATTCCCCTTGTTCAGTTTCAGAATCAGATGGTTCCTCCACCATGTGTGATTATGAATCTTACTTTTACTCTAGCCGTGAACTTTTTTAACAAAAGGATTTTTAGTGCTGAATGGTTGCTCGTTTTTCCTTCGGCACAGACTTGACAGGTGTCCTATTCTTTCACAGGCTGAACAATTATGATCAGGTATTTAAACGAGCTTTTGACCATAGTAACCACAGCAATAACAAAAGATTTCTTGTGACTTTTTTACCTGTTGTTTAGGCTTACCTTATGGGTCGACACTCCTTGAAAGTGCTAAACATTTTTCTTTGCTGCTTCCTGAGCCAAAGTCAATGTGATGGCACTCGTAAAAGTAACCTTGTCTGGCTCCTGAGCAAGCAATTTGAGTTATGTATCACTAAATCTTAAACCAGCTATAAAGCAGAACATAACATTATCAGCGACAACATTATCTCAGATCCGTACCATTCGCAACACTGTAGTTGCATTGAAAAGCCAACTTTTTCAATTCCGTGACATAATTAGCAATAAACTCCGAGCTAGCTTGACCGTGCTTTTGAAATGTGACTATTTCACATAAGTCATTAGTCTTCAGACACAGACTAGCTTCAAGCAATTTATTTATTTCAGTCAAGAACTGCTTATTGGTGCATTATGCGCACATAAATTTCGTAACAACGTATAGGTTTGTTAACAAAATTCCTACTTGCTTATCTACAGGTACATCATATGTACTGCAACTGATGACCACTATTTCGAAATACACGTTCCATGGCTCTACAGCAGGGTCGAACTCGCTAAGTCTCTTATGCCCTAAATTAACACCTGACGAAGCGTTTGTGGGAAAAGAAGGGAGGAGGGAGGGGAATTTTGATTTCCAGCCGTCACACCCGTATTTTGCCCCGTTCCACTCGTATTACCAAATGAGGCATGACCAGTAGGGTAAGTCAAAAAAATGCTTTTTTTAAATTTCAAATCGTAATAGTGAGGAAAAGTTGGTTTTCAACCATGTAATCACTATCCCAAAAGGGAACAAATATTTTTTTTAATTTTCAGATGCCCACCTGTGCCTAAAGTAAAACATTATAAGTCCATTGGAAAAATCACAAATTCCGCAAAAATGATTTTTAAATTGTTTAAAAAAGAACTTTTTACATTATCTCATTTTGTATTCTCAGAGACCACCAAATAAGGCCAAAATCAGAAACAATTTTGTTTTTATTCATAAAACAATGCGAATTATCGGCCACGATAATAGGGAAAAACGCGTTTTTTGCTGATTTTACGCCTAAATTAAAATGAAGTTTAGGGACAAAATAATAAAACAAATTATTTCTAGCTTTGTTTAATGGCTCTGCGAGTACCAAATGAGATAATCTAAACTAGTCAAAACCTCTAAACATTTTTAAAGATTTTTTTCTTTTGGGATAGTGACTGGGAGATCGGAGACCAACTTTTCCGCACTATTACTTTTTGAAATTTAAAAAAAAAAGCATTTTTTTGACCAACCCTAATGACCAGATCGCTAGCGTCCTCAAATTCACTATTTTCTGATAATACTGATGTATTTAACTCCAAACTTTCATCAAAAGTTCCACTAAACTCAGTTGCGGTTTTTCTTACTGGGTTGTTTTTAAATTCAAGTTCTTTGTTGCTCATATAACGACTGAGAAAATCCAAAAAAAAAAAAACAGTTTTAACCTTGTAAATTGATTAGCACAAATCGTTTGTGTAATTGCCTAGAAAAAAAATTCACACAGATAATGGTCGCACACATTATTGTGGAATTCTTTTAAATTACTTAATATTTGCTACAATTTACCACTACTTAAATAATTAACACCATTATTAAGTTTTAAGCACTGTAATTTGCTTCATACACTTCTTAGCCTTTTTAAGTTTGCAAGCTACACACTTTTGTTAACCGTAACCAACTAGGTCATATTTATATAATAATATCTATATTCATACAACTCTGTCTTAGCAGATGCCAAAAACTTTCGCAGCAGCAATGCGTGTATCGTTTATGTTTCAAAGTGTTACAAAATACTTGAATAAGGAGGATTTGCTACCCAGGTAAACCATGAACGGCCTAAAAGTTGCTTGATTTTTTAACTTCCAAATTTTAAAAAACTCTACATGAATCACACTTAATCTTTCTACTAAATTCACATAGCCTAGTTTACAACTTGCGTGACATGCGTAAACTAGCGCCCCATAGATTTGATGGCGTAATTAAAACCCCACGTTTTACACAAATTTGCAAACATTTCACCACATAGGCTACTCATAATGTTTACTCAAAAATGTGTAACTTTATACCATATAAATTATTGTTTTAACATAACGATTTAAACACCACATTACCGTAGTAACCTAATTTTTATTCACCCATAAATATTTTTCGTTTACACTGGTACCTCTAATTTTACTTTGAATTTACGTTTATAAACCTGTAAATTCCACAAATTATTAGCAGATATTGTGCAAATGAAAAGCTTTTACTGTTAAGCTATTTTAACACACTGCAATTTAATTTTTAGAACCTGTAAATTGCCAACAATAGTACTAAATATACAATTAACTAGGTTTTTTACTGGTTAAACCTTATAAACTTACTTCAATTTCTTTTTACACAGAAAGAAAATGGCTCATTCGTATCCGGTTTGCTAGAATGGCGCAAACACTCTACGATAAAAAAAATAATCATAATTTTGGCAATGGCCAGGTCACTGAATAACTTTACAACCTTTTAACTACACAACTGCACCAACTTTCACGTGTCAGAAGTTTCATGTTACCGAATTTCCTGTTTTTCCACATTTGGCCTTAACCGGGAAATATCTCCAATACCTTGCGCTTTTATGAGCCTGAAGCAGAGTTCTCAAAGTTTCCTCGGCCGATGAAAATCTCTGGGCGAGTCTGCATACAAAATTTTAGCTAGGTAAGCCCACCAACCGGTTCTTAGTGTAATCAATACTCCAGTTGACAAATTGCGGGGGTTTTCCTAATTTAATAGAAATTCGATGGTCTAAATTAAAAATTAAACTATTTTACCACTTCGTTCGCCATTTACAGTGTACAGTCCTGACTACCCAGCTAGTAGCTAGCTACCGTAGTGGGGTTATGCACCCCATTCCTCGCACGTGAGTCCAGTAACAACACCGGTTTGCCGTAACAGAGAATGAGTGTGTGCTTGCAGTGAGCACACACCTTTTTTTCACAAACAGGAGGTAGCAAAACACTAAATACATAAGAGTGCCGTGAGGAACATGGAAATAGAACAAGAGACTGGCCTCCATTATGGAGGCAAAACCTCGAACACTCCACGAGTTGCAACACAAAATCTCCTCGAGAGCATCACGACGTGGCCGAATGTGCGAGTGTCAGCGAGCGACTCGGCTATTATATTTTGTAGCATAACCTACGATTGGAGAGAAGTGTTAGCGACACGATCGAACCTAATTACCGTCTGGTAAGAGTTTGCACTGTAACACTAAATGAAGTAGACCACCATTCACCACCAGTAAGTCGTACAGTTTATTTGCTAAAAATGCTGCCAACATTTTTTTAAATTAAATATAACACTGTTTGTTTATGATGCGACTAAAACTTTAATTTGGCAGTGCTAACCAAATAGTCCATGGCGGGACTGAAGCCATCAAATTCAACAAAATAACATGCATGAAGCCCGCAGCTTCTTCATTGATGACTTCATGCAACTTTTTTTAACGTTTACCTCCCTAAAAACCCCTCACCAGTTCCCAAAAGCAGACTGTATTGAATTTTTATTCCAGACTTCGTCAAAGAGATCCTCGAAGGTCCATCATCGATGTTGCAAATATGAAACCGCTTTTTTATCTGGAGTATCATTGTGTTCTGCGCACAACTTGAAAAAAGAATGCAATGGAACCAGCAGGTGATTAAGTACGCCTGGTAAGAAAAGGCCGGCAAGGCTCGGCACAAACCCGTAAGAAAAACTTCGGTGAGTTTATAATTTCTGCCATTCGTAGGAAAGGATCTACCAACTTTCATCTGGGTTGAAAACCCCAAGTGGAAAAGGCGAGCCTTATTATTTTGCATGCTGGGAATGAAGACGATTTTGTGCAGCCGAGCTTCAAGCCTGTTAAACGCAACAATGCTAAATGGAGAACTGTACAGTTTAGTTGATGATGCCAAAAATGTTTGCAATCGTTATCGTGTTGATGAGCTGGCTTTGCTTCACGGACACCAAATTATACACTTACCACATCATTGCTAATTAAATCCATTCTAAATTGTGTGGTGTCAAATTAAAGGACTTGTTTCTGCCAATAATAAGTTCTTCGAGATAAAAGAAGTGGCTGAACTTGTACCTCAGGCGTTTTCACAAGTTTCAATCAAAAATTGGAAGAATGACGTTAGCCATGCAATTAAAGAAAATGAGATGTGGGAGGCAGAAAACTAGACTGACACACTTGTCGAAAGCATGGTATTCCAAGTAAATGGATCAAGTGATGAAACAGAAGAAAGGGAATCCGTGCTCAGCGGAATTGTGATGTCATCTATCCTCCATTACACGGTAATTAACGTTTACAGCTTGCTCTCTGGTGCCCAAGAACGTATAGGCCTACCAAATTTTCTTTAATAATTTAAGTCGACATAGCTCACATTTACTATTTTGTAAATAATTCTTGGTCTGTTCCTAAGCTGGTGCCAAATTTAACAATTTAATGGACAATAGATGGTGCCGTAGTAGAATCGTACGATTAGCTGTGGATGCCGCTCTAACTTTAATTCGAGAAAATTTAATAAAATGCTATCCAGGACAAAGATCAGCTGTCTGCAAAAAGATTGGAATTAGCTACCATGTACAATTGCGGATGGTTACGAAATTATGAAAGTAGTCCGTGATTTGGCTCACTAACACTTCTCTGAATTGTAGGTTATGCTGGAAAATATAGTAGTCCCAATTATTAAAAACTTACGGTCAGTCGATTTATATTCACGTCTTCTCCTCCAGAAGTAGGAAGGCTCGAAATGTGAGAGAGGTACCAAAAGACAGGAAATTACTACAGATATCATTTAGGCGTATTTTCGTAGTTCTAGGTAAACGTTTTCCCCTCGAAAAAAGCGGGAAAAAACCCTCAAAACCATTGTTGAAACTAATTTTACGAAGTTGATTGTTGGCTTTGGAATATCACATTTTCCTGCCTAGTGGATGGTCCACAATTGTACTCCACATGGCAGCGCGTGGTCCGGTAGTGTACCCAGTGGGGCTATGGCTGGCAATCGGGATAGCAGTCATTCAAGAATGATGCACATGCAGCTCACTGATGGGAAGACTTTTTGAATTGAATTTTGGATATTTTAAATGCAAAATTACCTATTCGGCCGTAAATTTAAATGAAATTACGTCAAAGTACGAAAAGATTAAATGCTAAATGCTAAATTAGGCCTACTTAAACAAAATATATTGCTAACAGAAATGGGTGTTAGAAATATTCTACTATTGCATTTGTAAAACATCATCATTTGATCAGTATTGTGCAATTTGTGCCATTAAATGGTGCTCTATTCAGCAGTAGTCTATCCGAATTGTGGTAAACATAATATAGTGTCTGGGTACGATTTCGTGTTGCTTTAAAACCGCACGAAATATGAGTTTGTTTAATAACACGTCATTGATTTGCTACAACTATTTCGCCAGGTAGGGAGAACTGAATTAATGCATAAATATGCTAAGCTCACGAAGCATCACGTAAAGTAAACATTCTTAACATAAGTGAAACAAGAAAACCTATGCATGGGTGGTACCCTAATTTATATGGGTTTGGTGGTACTAACACAAATTAGAGACGATTTGCGGTTCCTGGTGTTCAGATCTGGAGTTGTTTTTGCTGTGCAGCTTATGCAGCGCAATTTAGTTGCATAAAAAAATAATCAGTTTAGAACAGGGACCAGGTTGTAAAATTATTAGCAAGAATTACTAACACAAACAAAGAGAAATGAAAAGGTAGGCTCAAGTTATAATTTGTTTGAACTGATAACTTACAAAAAACGCACATTACGATAATCATTTGTCCGATTATTTGACTGATCTTTTTGTGGTGTGGAATTATCTGGGAGCAGCATAAGACTTGAACGACTTGTGTACTGGAGCGAAGTGAAACGACGCCGAATGAGAGAGCATGAGCGACTTAGCTAGCAATGATTATAACAACCAACACCACTATTAAATTTGCTACAAAATGTAATCAATATATGACAAGAATTTAAATACTACCTCAAAATACTTCCATAATGTACAAAAAAAACGTACTCCCAAAACTACCACCATTTACCTCTAACATGATAATATTAGGAATATTAAACAGAGTTTTAACAGAGTTTCATTTATAACTTACAGAGCATCATTTGTTCCACACCTTTTTCTAAAACCAAATTATTTATACGAGAGGAGGGAACTACATTCTTAAAAAGTTTGTAATTCTATCTACAAAATTTTTTTTAGAGATTTTGTTGATAATCAGAAGGAATAAAACTAGTCTACAGTAAAAGATGAGTCATATAATTTGTATTTTTAGTTTTTCTGGTCAGGTTTTTATATATATAATTTTAGTTATAGCCGAAGTTTTCTAAATTGGATTTGCTGAATTAAATTTAGATGCTTTAAAAGGCTTCATCAGAAAGCCGTCTATTCAAGGTGCATTTTGAGTCTTTAAATGTCAACTCGTATTTTTGCAAGAAATCTAAATAGAGGCATAATAGTAGTTGGGGAAAAAAGAAAATCAACCCGTTTTGAACAGCCCTTTTTTGAAGAATTAGCAACTGCACGGCAATGGGGACGAATTTAGCATGCACGCTATGACGAATTAGCAAAACTGTATGATAATGACGAATTAACAACTCCCCGTTTTGAACAGTTCTTTTTTGACGAATTAGAAACTGCACGGTAGGACTACCGGGTCAGGCACTGTTTTAAAAATGCTTCTTGAATGCACCGAGCGTGAAAAAAGACGAATTGTAAGATCTCACGGGTGGTGGTTCATGAGCATTGCGCGATCATGTGTAAAATGACGAATTAACAACATATTGAAAATTGGGGACAAAGGAAGCCCCTGCCAGAAAACCCGGGGATTTTGAACCGTATTTTGTTTGCAGGTTTTTTCTACAGTGGTGTTGCTATTTTGTCATTTTTCACCCTTGCGCGTTTTTTTTTCAGGGGGTTATTGGAGGGTATACGATCGCTTAACTTTGCCGCGCATAGGGATACAAATCCCTGGGACGAGCGGTGGGTGTAAAAGACGGGGACAATTCCGTAGATCTTTATGTATGCCATGGCTACCAAATACGATGTGGTTTCGAGGTTCCAGTGCAAGAAATACAAGGTTGAGTTTTATCGCGGAAAGAGATGGAAAATCATTTGCAGAAGCCTTGCATGGTAAACTTTACTTGTCTCGTTTGCGGAGGATTCATTTCTTCCTACGATGAATTCTTGGTCCACTATGACCGATGCGATGGAAAAATGATTACGCTCGAAAAAATCAAGTTGGGCGGTATATATATATATATATATATATATATATATATATATATATTGTATATTGGAAGTATATTCCCTATTTGGAACGAGCTACGGTTCATACCAAAATTTTCCATTCGTCTCTTCGAAAGATACAAAAATGAACCAACGATGATCGACGAAGAATAAGAAAATCATTATCTTCCAATGTTGGACATTGAGATTTTCCCTGCCAGTATTGCAAGAAGACTTTCAGGAACAAGAGTTATAAATGGAGGCATGAAAGGCATCACGAAGGAAAATGTAACGTAACTTGCAAATCGTGCGGTGATACTTTTTCAGACGGTCTTGCTTATAAACGGCACCAAGTGTGGCGGGGCTGTAAAACAACGTGAAAAGGAAATTGGAGATTCTTCCAGAAAGGGCCTGAAATATCTTTTCCTACACTGAAACCATTGTTGAGGTTGTACAGAGGAGTAGACTGCGTGAAGGTTTTCTTCGAATATATATTAGAGGAGCTGAAAAAATCGTGGCTTACTTGAATTCCCACAAGCAAAGGATGAAACCTTTAACCAAAGAACAGTGGATGCTCTACAAAACAGCTGCGGTGTGCCATCTTTGCAATTACGTTGCATTTACCCCACCCGAAGCAAAGTATAACGGGTTTACGAAAGTAAGAGACTACGACCAGGTCACTGGTGAATAACTAGTTGCAGTATACAGCAAGTGTAACTTCACTTACACTTTGAACAAAAACATAGCGGTTGTTTTGCATAATTTCGAAAAATACGACAGTCATTTCGTCATGAAGGCTTTGAATTAATTCAAAATTTGAACGCCCTACTTAACATCAGGATCGTAGCAAAAAACAAGGAAAGAATCAGCAGCATAAAACTGGGTGGTTTTACTTTCATCGATAGTCTAGCGTTTATGACAGCATCGTTGGAACAATATGGACAAGCTTTTCGAAGGTGGATCGATGGAATTCGTACCAGGGCTTAGGCGAAAGGGCGCGTTTCCGTACGAATTCTTGACAAACGTGGAAGTGTTTGAAGCGGAGTGTTTACCTCCCATGTCAGCATTTACCTCGTTGTTGAAAGGAGCGATCTGCTCCGAATCTTACAAACACGCATTGAAGATTTGGGATTTATGCAAATGCAAAACGTTTGGAGATTACTACGATCTGTATTTGTGGAAGGACGTTGGGCTTTTAACTGATGTCTTTGAAAACTTTAGAGTGACGAGTTTGGTTAGCTACGGATTAGATCCCTCCCATGACATTTCTACAGCCTCTATCTTGGAATGCGGTGCGCAAGAGAACAGGAGGGTCTCTTCACTAATATTGACATGCATCTTATGGTGGA
>JAHWFP010256573.1:120572-199902 GCA_023313725.1 Lithobius niger
AAATTGCTCTGTGACTGAGGTCTTTATTTAAAACCACCCTGGGTTTAATCGACTTTGATAAACCTTTAACAAACTTTGATTCAAACGGAGTGGCTAGAGTAATGAAAGAGGTACGTTTAGCAAAGACATGCTTCCCTTAAAACTTTGGCCTACTGGTGAAAACGGAATCATAAACTTGGAAGATTTCCACGATGGAGAAGGAAGTCACCGGGTAGCCTCTTCCACCATTTCGGGAGAACCATGTTATTTCGATAGGTTTGGCACCCTGGGACCTCCCCGGTTTGTGGTTAACTACTTGGAACCAGGAATAAAATACAATTACGAACGCGTACAAAACTTTGACCAGATTTGGTGCAGCCACTTTTGCTTATTTTTCCTAAGTGCCTTCTCTAAGGTTCGTAATTACGAAGCTGTTTTGGATAGGATGAGAATCTATTGAAAATTTACGTGCAAATCTAACTGGAAATAAACATCATCTACGTGAAACTCGTCGAATGCCTCTACCGCGATGGACAAACTTTGTTCAATTATGTAAGGAATTTCGAAAACGGAAGCTGTCGAATGTTCGTCCTTTCGAATGGTCGTCCTTTAGTTTAGTAATGTAAAGGGCTTTCGTTCCTATTTTACATTTAGAAACCAGTGCAACGCTCGGATTGCTGCAGTATATAATTGCTTTGTGAATTAAACCAGAACTCGTACATACGACCCTCGAAAGAAGAACGGAATTAAGGAACAAATCGCCTGTTTTTTTTCAAAGGGCTTTTCATGCTGAAACTGATTAGTGTGAAACTGTTTTCATGCACTAATTTCTTCGTAGCAGCGTCAATCGGTAAAGTAGTTTATTCTAATCGGTTTGTTCGTGGCATATGAAGTATTTTTTTCTGCCCATATTGTAACAATCAACTGCTGTTGACAAATACCTTAGTAACAGCTTAGTTCGGTAAAGTAAGTTCGCTTAAATTTCTAATCAGATTGTGCATTGCGTTGAAGTATACTTTTTGGTCGTCTTGTAATAATTCCTGTCAGCGTGCTGGGGGAAAGCTATGTCCTTAATTAGCTTCTTCCTTGCGTAGAAATTCCCGTCAGCCTCATCTACGTACAAAGTATTTTTTTCTATACTAGAAATGGCAGAAGCTAACTCGTCGGTGAGAAGAGTAATGGCAGGAGGCAAGTCGGTTTTAAGTTTCTGAATGTCTGTTACTTGAGTACCAATATGAGAATAATTTACAGCATCTTCAGAGTCAATGCCAGCTCAAACTTTGGTTAAACGCTTACTTTCCATATCATAGTTGTTTTGGGGGGTTAGCACGTACCCTAGCCCAGGCTGTCCTCTCGGACCAAATCCCATCACTTCACCCCCTTCTCCTCTCGCCCTTTTCAATGATTGTCCAAACTTATTAACTAACATCTTTTTTAAATATACCAATCACGCCGCCCTCTTCCCCTCCCCCTGCACAAAAATCTCTAGAGCACATGACACTGTGACAGAGTAAAGAATGAAGCAAAACAACGTGCATTTAAAGACTTGGTTTGTGAAAATACAAGACGCAACAACTGCCTTGACAGGGACTAGAACCCAGGACATCCACATACTATTAATATACCCGGCTTAGTATGTGACTATTCTGGGTTCGAGTTCCAATCGTGACAGTTGTCTTTTCTTTTATTTTTCAGATTATTGTACCTGGTATGCTCACAAATGAGGTTTTTTATGTAGACTCTTTGCCCATTCCCCATTTCTTTTTTTTCCTAATAAATATATTAAAAAAGGAATATACATAAACCTCAAGATGACTAACCATCCTGGCAAACGAATGTTTTAAATCTCTTGCAAAAAAAAACTAATTGAAAGTTAATAACGATAAAGGTACAAAGATTAACAACGGTGTAAAGTTTTCCTTCTCTCCTTTCATACAGTTTAATGATTTAAAAGGTTCGGGGACTCCCGTTTCGGACGTAAAATCGAAATATAGCTAAAAGTTGGATTTTGCCCAGCGACCTGGAAACTTTAAAACTGTTGAAAAATCTTAAAAGGTATATCTGTAAAAAACTTGAGATCGAGTTTGGCGAGCAGAAACCCGTATCTTTGACTATGTTTAATTGCGCTAATTCTATGCACACGGCTTCGTCCTTTTACTCCTCTTGCGAGAAAACAAGTGACTGTGATAAACCACTCTGCCTTTGAACTTGGGTGTACGAGGATATTCACAAAACTAAAGGTGGCTAGTTTAACTTGCCATCCTACAATGCTATAAACTTGACGGAAGTTACAGGGAAAATGACTGCAGTGTACATTACATATGATACTCCCAACAACGTGAAATTATGGTGCAATGTAGACTTTGGAGTTGACCTTTTCGATATTTCCAACGACAAATTTTCGTACGAAGACTTCATGGGTTTGGTAACTGCGTAAACTTTAAAAAAATTTGTAAATAAAAAAAATTGAAATTAAAAATTATGACTTTTCGTGCCTAAGAAAGAACCTCAAAATCATCCATTCTACCTTTGAATATCAGATAATTAATTATAGGGCACGCAAATTGCAGAAAAACTAACTTACTGTTTACTTTCATCTGTAACGAAAGATGGCTTAACGATAACCGATTATTTATTTACAGTAAAACTTTATGTCAGCCTAAATACAAAGCTTTGCTGTCGATATTTGCTAAAATTTAGGAAAAAATTAGCCGCCTGTCGCCTTTTTTCACGGTTCTCAAATAGATTTAATTCCGCCCGAAGAACTGGACCCAAAATTTAGAAACCTAATTCTTTTTGACGACTGCCTTTTAGACAAACAAAAAACATCGAACGCCTACTTCGCTCAAGGATGTCATTCAAATGCCGATGTTTTTTATTGCAGTCAGTCCTACACGAGAATTCCTAAACAAGTAGTTGGGGACGCGTTGCCCCTGACATGGAATTTTCAGACTTTAAAACGCTGTGTCAAAATTGTTGAAAAAAGCCTTACGGGTTTTTATCGATTAACAAAACGTAAACGAGGGAAGATATAAACATTGATTTTTTGCCTATTAAACAAAAGAATGGAGACAAAACGAGAAATCACAAAACTCAAAAAACATTTAACTAAAAAGTTTTTAAATCGACATTTGGGCAAGAGAGAACAAGAAGAATCGCTACAAGAATTTTTAAGCCTGTAGTAAGCACTCTGAAACCGAGACCGGTGCTCGGTGCATTCACACAAACTACGTCTTTTAGAAACACTCTAGCCACACAAACTATCCTGATTAAAAACACTCTAGCCACACAGACGACACCGATTAAAGCTTACAAATATGAAGAAAGTGACGATGATGACTTCGAAGCATTGGGTTATCCCTGTCACCTTCCCAAGCCGTTATTCCTAGTGAGAAGACATTGTCGACCCGTCTTAATTTCAGTCTCGCTGAATATTTAACACCAGCTTAAGCTCCTATAATGCGAATTCCTCCCGACACCAAAACCAAATACACCTCTACGAGCACTGGTCCTAAACTCACCCCTACATATTCCGCGGCACAAGCAAGACACATTTCAACTCCACCTGAGCTTCCTAACATCACCACGCTAAGGTCCCTTGATAGTTTGTAACCAGGTCAAAATATTGGAGACACTGCTAAATATTTCTTGGTAAAATTTTTCGAAAATCCTAAAGACACTAACACAGTATTTGGGCTACAGTATAATATAAAAGGTGAGCTGACCTTTGGTAATAAAACAGTTCAAATCTTTGAAAATGACACAGTTGTCAAAAATCAACAATATGTAAGGAGGCACGGTTTGTGGAGTTTGTTAGTATACAAATAATAAAAACACCCATCGCGCCGGAAGTTAAAGCAGCTTACGCGGCCATATTAAAAAATACTAACGCTATTTATCATAACAACGACCCTAGTACTCATAAACCAAAATCTAATTGTAGCATCAAGTACCGATCTGTTATCTCTTCTATTTGGGAGGCCCTCAAAAACAAGGGACTGGCATGGTTAAAAAAGTGGGTAGCAGAGTTGGTTATAAATATTATGATAATCCTAATCATTTGATTAAAAGACTGAGACTTTTGTACAAATCTACTTTCGCCGGGCACGACGGGCATAGAAATGAAATGGTCGAATTTTATAAGAAATGCAGCAAAGACAAATCATAAGTTCTCGTGAGAAAAGAATAGCTTATCAAAATTTAAGCTTGGGTTGACTAAAACAAGAAACAATTTTTTCCTTAAGTTAAGCATCAAAATTCAATTAACGGAAATCATTTTGGAATGCTTTTCAATTCTTTTGTAAACTAAATAAACTACAATATTCAACTGCAACCAATTCTTTAGGCTCGGTCGAAGATAAAGTACTTGCACAACTTTCAGGCATAAAATCGAAGGTAACACTAGGCCACTTCATACGCCAACGTTCCAACTGGCGGTCTTTTTCCTGAGCCAGATGGACAGCTGGACGAATACCCCACCATAGTTGCTCGTATAGGAAAAGTTCTGTGTCCATAGTAACTAAGTTTATTACGTTTCCAGTCACCACGACACTGTGGCCTGTTGAGATTGGCTGCAGTATTCTATTGTTGGAAACGTACATACTGTACAAAGGAAATAAAAAATACTGCTCGTAAAATCCGTTATTTGTGCGCGTAAAAAATTGAAACTTTTATTTTGAAAAATACTAAAAACTGCAAACATTTCTTGCTTTTTTTATGGAAAATGAACGAATAGTGTAAAAAGAGTCTAATTTTTAAAACATTTAAAAGTAAATTTTGCCTACACATCTAATTCTTGGTGACCTAAAGGTGACCGTAAAAGGAACCCTGACTTTAAAAGATCCCTATAGTGTAGCGGCCAAGGGCAACAATCGTGCTAAGAACTTATTTTATAGACCAAGAACAACATTTTTGGATATGGTGGCCACTGACGGCAGTTCCAGTTTAACATCATGACGCCTTCAGAGATAGCCGCCACATGATTTAACTAAAAAAAGTATTTATCTCTGTAACTAATTAACCGATTTTAATTTTTTATAACTCGTTGGAAAGATAAAATTAAAACTAACCAAAAATGTCCTAAGGCACAATAACACAAGTCGCACAGGTTAAGCGGTACGGCCTGTGGAATGCGACACTGCGCGAAATGTTGGAAAAAAATACGAAATATAACTATTTGAACCATAAGTTATAGATTTTCTTTTCCTTTAACATTATCTGTATTTTATTTAAAACATCACGCTGACATCAAAACGTATAATGCCTAACTGGAAAACTGCACATCCTCTAATACAACAATGGAATGAACAGGAATTTTAAAACTCAACTTTTTGTCGATCAGAATGTCACGTCAGGTTGTCGCTGCT
The DNA here is from genome assembly GCA_023313725.1 of Lithobius niger. Lineage (NCBI taxonomy): Eukaryota > Metazoa > Arthropoda > Chilopoda > Lithobiomorpha > Lithobiidae > Lithobius > Lithobius niger. The sequence goes on from JAHWFP010256573.1 coordinate 125,918, forward strand.
CCCATATCAGAACTAAAGGCTAGCCCGAAATGAACATGTCTAGGAATATCTGAAAGGTGGAGATCTATTCTTTCCATCAATCCTAACCGAAATTGTTTAAATTACGTAGGGACTGTCCTACACCCATTTAAAAGTGAAGAGGTAACGGTGTAGTGGCAAACGCGTGTGGTGATTTTCGAATTCAAAACGCTCTTGGGAGCCCTGTAATAGGCCGAAATGGCCATGTTTAGGGTTTCTGAAAGGTGGGAATCTATACTTTCCATTAATTCTAACCGAAATTGTTTAATTTAGATACGGAACGTCCTATTCTCATTTAAAGGTGAAAAGGTAATGGCATATCCACGAAAGCGTATGGTGATTTTTGAAGTGTTCGTGCAAGCCCTGTAATAACCCAAAATGGACAAAGTTAGGATTTTCTGAAAGGTGGGCATCTATTCTTTCCATTAATTCTAACCTAAGTTGCTTAGTTTAAATACAAATACAAATATGAGCGTTACAATGGCACTTTGAAATTGAAACTAATCACTACACTAATAACAGCTACACCTTTAAACTGGCGTAGGATGTTCCCATCTAAGTCGAACAGTTTCGTTGAAGATTGGTGGAAAGAATACTTCCCCATCTTTCAGAATATCTTACGCATGCTCATTGCGGGCAATTAGAGGGTTCGCAAGAGCATTTTGAACACGAGCATATCTATAACAACCAATTGAAAAAAGGGGAATTCGCGCAAATAAAGGGTGATGTACTTTAAATAGGATTTTGGGGTTCAAGGATTGATTTAATGTAAAAGATGTATTTCACCTTTCCTATCAAGAATTGAGTGCTGAACGTTTTTACTTCACATTATGCTTTTGCTCTGTTTAGGTTAAGGAGTTACAACCAAAAAACTGTTTTTTTGAGAGTATGGGAAGGGGCGGGGTTTATCACCTCCTCCTCCCTCGGGAAGGAGGAACTGTGTGGGACAGGTTGAACCGCCAGGGAAAGGCTGCCAAGGTTAATCCTATTAGCCAAGTTAATCGCACCTACTAATAGTTCGAAAGTTAAATGAAAACTAGAAGATTGCTACTAGCGGTAGCAATCTTCAAGTTTTCATTTAACGTCCAAAGTATTATTCGGTACGATTAACTTGGCTAATAGGATTAACCTTGGCGGCCTTTCCCTGGTGGAATGATATCACTACCTTCAAAGGCAGACCGTTTTTAGAAACTTGGCGGGTTTTTCTACCAGTTTTGGTTTTGGGTGGATATCACAACTTTCATAGGACTGTGAACGTACATAAGATTACACCGTCTGTTTAGGATGCTTCAATCTCATTTTTGCACACACTGACTAACAAACGCTGATTTCGTTCGCTTCGCTCACTCAATCAGCGCATCCCCTTCAGTTGTTTTGTTTATCCCTGCAACTTCCCCTTAATTTTTCAAGATTTCGTTCACATTTAGTCATGCAGAAACCCCCGAAGGTCGCTGTTACTAAAACAGCAAAATGCGAAGCATTTTTGGGGGGTTATTAACAAAAAAAACCATTAGCTCGTGTATGCTCGTATTGTTGCGTAACCATCATCTAACGTGCATCCCTTTATTCTTACGCAATCCACGGCAACGTTAATGTTTCTTTATTTTGTCCTTCGTTACAGTTCGGTTTTTAGTTCGTCCAGGCTTTTACAATAAATCTAAGGACCAGTCTTGATTCTTCAAGCCATTGTTGCTTAAAATCTTTGGTTGCAACTTGGAAAAGAAACGAAATTTAAATTCGCCGGTGCCAAATTTCAAAACCCTCCCACGCATTTGTCCTGACCCCTACAACCCCCAAACCAACAAAAGGACCATCCTCAGATCACCAAGCATCCGTGTGCAAAAATTCAGGTACGTAGGCTTTCGCAATTTTGCGCTAGCCATGAGCAAAAAGTCTATGGGATTTGACATGGGGATGTGCAGTATAACCGTTATGGTGGTCCTTATTTTTAAAGTTTTGAAATATTATGTTCTGACCATCTTAATTTGTTCTCGTGCATATAAAACTAATTTTAGAAAAGTTTTAGTTAAATTGAATAATACTTAAGGGTCGCTCAAATAATAATAATAATATATAGAGACGATGCTCGAGGCATCCACCCACCCAAATTCCCCGGCGGCAGATGTTAAGTGGAAGAAGTACCACCATTATTACAGTTGTTTTTTGCCGCATGAGGGAGGAAACCGGAGTACCCGGAGGAAACCCTCGTGCAACGGGCGGGAAACAACCGGAGAAAAACCCGTACATATACACTTCCCATCGCCAGGATCGAACCCGGGTCTGTACGAAGCCAGAGATGTACACTGGGACCAGGACGCCTATCGAATCTGACGCCCCAGTGCTCGCAGCTACCCTTCAAAGGACATGAAGATTCAATATAGCGCTTAATATTGTAGCACTGGACAATTCACACTATTATGTTACGAAATAATAGAGGTACAGATTCCATGTTCAATACTAATCAATGGTTAGCTATTTTTTAGCTTATCACACCAATATATATTTTGTTCTGCTTGTACAATAAATTAAAATAAATGTTTTATGTTACTTTTTTCATTCCACGGGTTGTAAAAATGGCTGCCGTAACTAGGAAAGTGGCATTGTTTTGGTACTGAATCATGAAACTGGAGCAGCTTCGCAGAAAGGCTTCAAAGCTGAAGAAAAACTTAAGTAGGAAGACACCAATTCAACAAGCTAATGAATCTCAGTTTGTTGAAAATTTAGGTAATTTATTTGATTGCTCATAGGGAGGTGCTCAAGATAAATCAAGGACTTTCTGATGGCACAGAGAGAAAAGGGTCACCGTGTATGCTTAGACCAGCTTGATAAAGTTCTTGTGAAAGGAATCCAAGGCAACTAAAGGAGCAAGGAGAGAACTGGAATTTAAGTAACGGCACGAAAATCAATGTAATGAACTGAGCGAGTGTGCAGCATTTGATTCATCCAGTAGTGACACAAACACTAACTGTGGTGAAAAAAGGGAAGCCAACGTTGACCCTCCAGATGATGCAGCGGAACAGCACATCGGAACAATACTTCGAGGCAATGGCAACAGTATCTTCAATCAACAGAAAAAGGGCACATATGAATATAATTAACCCTAAAGTGGCTGCAGCGTTAGACAAAACAAACCTGAGTGACAGAAGGCGACATCTGTCTTGGCTGCCACAGCTCAGAGCCGTCATGAAGTTACTGAAGTTACAGGTCATGAAGTTTCTGATCTCAATATTACTAGAACATCTGTTCGAACACATCGGGAACGTATTCGGAGAAAACTTTTCAAGAACTGGAAGAACGAGTTTAAAACACCTGCATAATTTGTTTTGCATTGGGATGGAAAGATACTTTACAATCTTACAGAAAATGAAAAGGTGGATCGACTACAAGTGATTGTGTCTGGTCTGGGAATGAATCAGCTTCTTGGTGTCCCCAAGCTGCCATCAGGTACTAGAGAGTGCCAAGCTTCTGCAGTGGCACATTTACTGGAGGAATGGGGGCTCACTGAGAGAGTAAACGCAATGTGCTTTGATACAACGTCCAGCAACACAGGTCATACAAACGGAGCCTCTGTACTGTTGAAACAAAATTGGAGAAGGATCTCTTGTACATTGCATGTCGCCATCACGTATTGGAAACTTGTACTAGCAATTGTTTTCAATGAGAGTATGGGATCGACATCATCTGGTTCAGACGTGCCAATCTTTAAGCGCTTTAAGCAATCATGGAATAAGACTAATAAATCAAGTTATAAAAATGGAACTAACAGTGAAATAGTACTGAGTGCTCTGAAGGACGATAAAGAAGACATAACAGCTAGTGTAACTGAATTTGCCATTAGCCAGCTTCAAGTCACGCAACCCCCGGAGCTCTTCATCGTGCAAGGTAGATGGCAAAAGCGTTCATTATACTCTTTAAAAATATGGATGTTCCATAGCCAATTCACACTCCCTGCAAAGGAGTAAAAAGGACTTTGCAACATCGGCATCTTTCTTCTTCGTGTTTACATCAGGGCATGGTTTTCTGCTCATCTGCTGTTTATATCCCAAATAATGATATCGTATTTCTCCGAGAACTAAGCCAGCATGAGAATATTAACCCTGCACTTTCAAAAGCGGCAAGTAAGAATTTCGAATGTCGCCTTTGGTATCTAAGTGAACTTGTAGATTTGGCATTTTTTTGACAAAGCAATGCTAATAACATCAAAGCGAGCACTTCATGAAAAAGAATGCGTAGACGAACCTCCAATGTGCATCAAACTGAACGCAAAGACATCTGAAGACATGAAGATAGAAGAATTTGTTACCAAAATTTCTCGCTTATGTCTAGCAACAGACAACGTGGAATGTGACCCAGAGACTTGGGATATCAGAGATGACTACAAAGAAACAAAAGAAACGGTTAAGCAGTTGTGAATGGTGAACAATAATACTGAAAGGGATGTGGCACTTATACAAGACTACAATGCTCTTATAACAAAGAATGAAGACTAGAAGCAGTATTTGCTGCAAGTCGTAGAAGGGCATCGGCATTGCTTTCCTGACTGCAAAAAAGCCAGGTTGGGTGCCACTGAGTCTATACCTCAGAAAGGAGTTTTAACGCAATTTACAGTCTGCACATGGATTTTGGCATCTTTAGCAATCTTAGCTTTAGTTGTTAAAATTATCTCAATGTAATATGAACAGTTCATAGGAATATTTAGTGCCACTCGTATTCATGTGTGGGTGTGCGCTTTGCGTGTAGTTCTTTGCGTGTTTACCTATGTTGAGCTACCATTAAAATGTACACAAAATTGTTCATATTTACCGAGTTTTTTTTTGTATAGTAGAACGAAATGGAAGGGTCAGACCATTGAATATTAGAAGTTTATTTTTTTCCATACTGCTAAGGACCACCCTAATATCCGTCATCTTCTAATAATTCTGCAGCGGTGCCGTCTTTTTAATATTGTTAGGACTTGTAAGAAAGAACAAAATTTGGAACAAATCGTATGATAGGGCTTAATGTTTTTATTAGCTTGTTTGGCTGTTATTTTAATTCAATGTTATAATACATACTGAAAATCACTTAATTTTTTTATTTTATGAGCTGTACCCTCTAACCTGTCGAACCTCTGTTAATGTGTCGGAGGATCTTATTTGTGGCTCACAAAATTATCTTTTCAACAAGACATAGAAAATCGAAATTGGTCTGCTGGTTACTGAGATACAGATTCTGACATCAAACTTTATAGTGAATCTGTGGTGGCCATCTTTGATGACGTAATGAGGGCAAGCCGGAAGTCATACATGTAGGCACCATATCCAAAAATGTTCCATTTGCCACTGTAAAGATATTCTGAAGGAATCGTGCTGGTGCACGATTCGCCTAAAATTTGGCTCTAGCTGCTTAGCCACTAATTAAAATCCTCAAAAGATCCCTAATAAAAGACCCTAAAAAGATTCCTAATTAAACTTCACAAAAGGTCCCTAATTAAAGACCCTAAAAGGTCCCTAATTAAAGTCCCTAAAAAGGTCCCTAATTAAAGGCAAAAAGGTCCCAAAAAGGCCCCTAATTTAAGACCCTAAGAAGGTCCCTAATTATAGACCCTAATTAAAGAACCTGAAAGGGTTTATTCCCCCTCCAAAAAGTCTTTAATTTAATAAGGTTTAGATTTGGGGTTTGTATAATGTCTGCTGCAGTGGCAACCCGGAACACTGCACTGTGTCTGGGGTTGAAACTTAGCCCCACCCCCAAAAAACTGCAGTATTCTATTGTTGGATACGTACATACAAAGGAAATAAAAATACTGGTTGCAAAATCCGTTATTTGCATGCGTAAAAAAATTTGAAACTCTTTATTTTGAAAATTAGTAAAAAATGCTAACATTTGTTGCTAATTTTTATGAAAAATGAACAAAAAGTGTCAAAAGATTCTAATTTTTTTAAACATCAAAAAGTAAACTTTAAATAAACTTCAAATTCTTGTTTGCTACGAAAAATAATACCCTGCTTCTAAAAAGTACCCTTGAAGATTTAGTACGGTGGATATACCTAAAATTATGCATTTTTATCATAAAAGCATGAAACTTGGCAGGAATCGCTATGAGCCGCCATATTGGAAAATGGCGACAAAATTACTCGTTTTCCATAACTCTGAAAAACAGCTTGAAGTGGACATGTTTAAGATTTTCTGAAAGGTGGCGATCTATTCTTTCCATCAATCCTAACCGAAATTGTTTAACTTAGATAGTGACCGTCCTTTCATAAAATCCTAAGCATGTCAATTTCGGGCTATTAGAAGTCTTGCAAGAGCAATTTGAATTTTAAAATCACCATTCGCTTTCTCCGCTACGCCATTACCTCTTCACCTTTAAATGAGTGTAGGACAATTCCTACCTAAGTTAAATAATTTCGGTTAGGACTAATGGAAAGAACACATCCCCACATTTCAGAAAATTCTACACAAGTTCATTTCGGGCTATTAGAGAGCTTGCAAGACCACTTTGAATTCGAAAATCAGCATACGCTTTGACCATATGCTTTCGCTGCTATGCCGTTACCTCTTCACCTTTCAGTGGGTGTAGGATAGTCCCTACCTAAGGTAAAAAAAGTCGGTTAGGATTGATGAAAGAATAGATTCCACCCTTTCAGAAAATTAGAAGCACGTCCATTTCGAAAATTAATGGGCTCGCAAGAGCACTTAGAACACGAAAATCACTACAACCACCAATTAAAAAAAGGAGCATCCATGTCAATTAAGCGCGATAATACTTTAAATACGATTGTGTGGTTCAACGGTTGCTTTTACGTAAAAGATGTATAATTCCTTTCCTGTTTGTGTGCTGAACGTCTTTGCTTCCCTTTATGCTTTTGATTTGTTGCCGGTTATGGAGTTACAGCCAGAAAACCATTTGGGGGAGAGTATCAGCCTGATTCCAGAAATCCAAATGTGAGTGCAAACATCTAAGGTAAGGGTCAAAAATTTTAGTACAGCCACAAAAGAGAATGTGAGTGTCCTAACATCTGAGGGTATTTCTATAGATGCATTTTGACTTTTACATGACCACTTTGAATTCGAAAATTAAAGATCTTGGATTTCTGGAATGCGCCTGTAAGTCACCCCCTCCCCCACAACCTCGGGGGTGGGGGGGGGGTGAACCTGCTATCATATAGCTTTTTTTTCCAGTTACCCTTTATGTGCATCCTTACCAAACTTAACGCTTTTCACAAAAGGTTAAAAATTCCTTCAATTTTGAGCACTATAAAAAACCTATTATTTACATTGTGGCATGCAATATGCATTAATAATGATTCATTCTTAGTGTTTAGTATATCATAGTGTTTAGTTTTTAGTAAAGGATATTTCAAGAGGAACAATAAAGGCAGGGGATGTAATTTCGCTAACTGTGAAAGGGAATTCAAAGTGTCGTATTCATATGCCATTTGGAAAGAAAATGGTGTCTTTTCACTAATACATTAGTATCGCTTCCGGTAGTTACTTCCAGTTATGTTTGGTATCATTGAAAAGGATATTTCAAGAAGAACAATAAAAGAAGAGTGTATAATTTTTTTAACTGTGAAAGGGAATTCAGTGTTACAATAAATAACATTGAAAGTGTCAAATTTGGGCAAATGGCATGTTTCCATTAATCATATTTTAGTATAATTCAGATATGTTGTTTACAATTGCTTTAAAGGGCGAATGCCGTTGGTTTCATCTTTGTACTAATTACTTCAAAGTAAAATCACAAATTCAGGGGCCTATTAAGCAATGTAAGCAAATCGTATAATAAAAAAATATTCACACTATGTAACTCACTGAATTCCGTGTAACAGTAGTTACAAATAAGATTTTCAGATAAAATGGTTGGTCCTTTGAAAAATTACTTCAGTTTTTTTTTGATAAAAAAAATGAATTACAAACAACAGGGAAAAAAAGAAAAGTTAAATCCGTTGATTCATTCAGGAGGTATGAGAAAATACTTAATTGGGCTGCCATTTTGGCTGCCCATTTCCAATATGGTGGCTCATAGTAATTCAGGAGAATGCCTTCAACGCTTAAAATTCTTAATTTTATGTAAACAACATTCCTATCAAGTGTTATGCTTTTAAGATGAAAATGCACAATTTTAAACTATTTGGCCACAATTTTCCAATATGGCGGCTCGTAGCAATTCAAGGGAATGCCTACAATGCTTAAAAGTCTTAATTTGGTGTAAACAACAATCCTGCCAAGTTTCATGTTTTTATGATAAAATGCACAATTTCGTCTAATTTGGGGATATATCCTCCGCACTAATTTACCTAATTTATCTAATAAAAATTCTAATTTACCAATCACATTTAAATCCCCTGAATTTTCCCGTTTTCCAGGTTTTCCATTGTTTTCAACAAAAATACCTTCCCTCCCTCCCCATAAATCCCTTGTCTGTTTCAGATCATTTTAGAAAATAACTTTAATACTAAAACCTTCAATATAGGCTACTATACAAATGATGTGAAATAGAACTAAATTGAAATGCTTTAATAATAATAACAAATAACGTTATACTTACCGACAGACGTGAACCTATCTCACTTCTGGGATGAAGTAATTTCAAATTGAAATTTTGAACCTCATATACAAGTTTTTCAAGGTCAAAAAATAAATAAAATGCAAATTTGCTCCCCCTTATGCACTGAAAATTCCAGTCAGATCATTGCTCTTTCCCAGGTCAACAATCTTTTACTTTTTGGCAATTGTTTTCCAATAAATGTAATTTGCATATTCATTTAACCAATCAGGTTGTTCCACCTTTCAAGGGTCAACAACACAGGTCAAAAACCTTAATTTTTTTGGCAAGTTTTTCCAAGAAATGCAATTTACATATTAATATAACCAATCAGGTTGTTCTTTCAAAGGTCAACAACATTTCCAGGTCATTGCTATTTCTCAGAAATTTAATTTTCAATTTGAATGTGCCTAAAAATAAGCTTTATTCACCTTGAGGCTGTATTGAAAAACCTTTAAATACTTGTTCCCAGCCATCATATTTTCAATTCTGCTAACAGCCAACCTGCCAAGAGTGTAACAATATTGGGGGAAAATTATCCGTATTGCAATATCCAGAAAATCTACCCGTATTTTGGATGCAGCAATCGATAAATTTTCCGTCAGTATGATGCACTGTAGTGGTTTTCAGTACGTGTGACAGCTCACCAGGTGCCAACCCCACAGTTAAGGAACTTGCTTGAAAATGTGTCGTGGTGCTTATGAATGGGTTACGGGAATTCCAAATTAATCTAAATTGGTTTTGATTATGCTTTAATTCTAAAACATGAGTGATAGTGTGCTCCGGCTGCCTGACATTCTAGGGTGACTAACCCTGACTTAGGGCCTAAAATGGAATACCAAACGGCATGAGGCTTACTTGGAACGAGATGGATAGGTAAATTTCGGGTTAATTTAAGTTTTCACAGCAAGGCAAAATTGCTACGGAGTTGCAGTGCTAACAAGCAACAGGGTTGGTCCGGTTTGATGTTAAGTTTGGGGAAACGGGACAAAAAGAGAAAATTTCTCATTAAAATGGCCAAAATTACTTTTCGATGCAACAACATTGTTACAACAATTATTATAATAGCATCATGTCGACTAACAATGAATATTAATTATTTTGAAGTGACAATGGGTCTTTACAATTTGACGTCATGTGGATCTTGAGCTTGGTAGCTTTCACAAATGACATCATCGGCGTAACCTTGCTGGGGAGATACAATTTCAACGTTGAAATCCGAAATTAAACTAGCAACAGCACCTCCATAAAAAAGACACATATGGATGCCGCAGAAGCAAACACTACCATTAAAATAGCGCACAAATGCTCATTTTAGCCTTCAACTGTGCGCCCGCACCGTGTTACAAAAATGAAGAAGGTTTACTATACATTTCAAATCTCCGTTAGCTGGTATTTACGAAATTAAAAGCTGCAGGTAAGAATTAGGCCAAAAAGTTGTCAAATGCACCTAAAATTTAAAATAAGCCTGAAAGCCAACACATTTTTAACCGGCAATTCTGATGAATACTGCTTTTAGATTATATAATAAAGAAAGCTGTTGCACTGCGTGGTAGAGGTGCATGTCGCACCGATGGTAGTGGTACAACTGTACGCAAGACTAGGTATCCACTTGTTTTGGTAAAAATGACAAAATGCCGGGGTAAGGGGCTGGTTTTTTCCCCCAACTTCCAAAATGTTGTTAATTCGTTATTTTCCACACACTCTAAAAACACTTGCGCAATGCTCATGTACCTCCCACCGTGAGATTTTACAATTGCTTACTAAAATTCTTCTTTTTCACGATGCGGTGCTTATAAGAGTGCCTCACCCAAAAAAGGGCTCTTCAAAACGGGCTATTCGTCATTATCATGCAATTTTGCTAAGTCATTACTTCCATGCATGCTAAATTCGTACCCATTCCGTGCAGTTGCTAATTTGTCAAGAAAAAAGTTCAAAACGGGAGTTGTTAATTCATCATTATCATGCAGTCTTGCTAATTCGTCATAGCGTGCATGCTAATTACCGTGCAGTTGCTTAGTCTTAAAAAAAAGGGCTGTTCAAAACGGGTTGTTTTGCTCTTTTTCCTCTAACACTCATGATAAGTAGAATGTGGGTTCCTAACGTGTTTCTTTATGTTGTCATAATATACTGGGTGACCCATAAATATACTGTCAAACTTTAGGTGGTTGTGGTCAGAAGAAATGATGGATTTGCTTATTATTTATGGGGAAGCTAGATAAATTTGTATGCAGAACGATTAAAGTAATTGTTACCACCTTTTCATCAACTTCTGTATCGGGGAAAATGGACAACACTGAAGAACTCTGCTGAATGCGAGGATTACCTGGAGTTAATCGCTCCCGGTTGGAATCTCGGTTTTCTGGCCACACACATACACACAAACAAACAAATATTATTATCTCAGTTATATAGATTGCTTGTGTCTATGACATCTATAACTACACACAGTTTGTCAAAAAATTTGTGGGAATCTATGTATAACATTATAATATTTATTAGCCATTTCAAGGGCAGCGCCCCCCCCCCCCCCGTCTATGCCCAGTTTTGTAGAACATTCCTCGATTTCCGATCTGAGACGTTACTGCACATGCAATTTTTTGTTGAAAGTTCAAAGAAACGGTTATCAAAATCATATAAAAAACCAAAACTGGTAAAAGGTGCCGCCAAGTTCCGAATGGTTCGGCCCTTCAAAGGAGTGATATCAACACACCAAAACATTCGCCAACTTAATCACACCACTTAATAATTCGAAGGTTACATGAAAACTACAACATTGCTACTTTTGGTAGCAATGTTCAAGTTTTCATTTAACGTCCAAAGTATTATTTGATGCGATTAACTCTGCGAATGTTTTCGTATGTTGATATCATTCCTTTGAAGGGCCAAACCATACGGAACTAGGCGGCCCCTTTTACCAGTATTGGTTTTTGATATGATATCACTCCTTTTTTTTAATTGTATATTAGACTCAACTCCACTACCGTGCAGATTTGTAATAAAGTGCCACGTCAACAAGAAATTGGTTTGCCACGCTTTGCTACTACCTTTTGCCTAGACGCCAAACCATTCTCAACTTAGCCACCACTTTATAGGTTTTTGCTTTGGTTTTAATTTTGTTGTAATTTGTTTTATTTCGTGAGTTTTGGTGTGTTGATATCACTCCTTTGAAGGGCCGAACCATTCTTAACTTGGTTAAGTCGTCACTAGTTTTTTTTGTTCGTTATTTTACTATGATTTTACAGTTGGATTATTTTTCGCGAATTGGACGTGAATACATTTCTTTGGCAACGTTGTTTAAATTTATTGTGTTACACTATTGTGTACCTAGGCACGCACATCAGTATACATGTTGTCATTGTCCGAACTATAGCCGTCAATGAGAGATGACGCTGACATTACTAACAATGGTTATAACAATATTTTCGTACTAACACACCATCCCACTCCATCCCTGTTACACCCCTAGGTTCCAAACCATAAAAAGGTACGCAGTTTGTATCGTACTGCAGATATTCGTTCAATTTCATAGCTGGAAGTCATCCCGTTATCTTGGTATCGATGAATAATCACCCTATGGAAATGAACATGGGGATGAGCGCACTAGAATTAGCTAGCTAGTAGCTAGTTACACATTTGCAACGTTATTGAAGGTCAGATTTTGCATTGAAAGCAGCTTAGCTGGCTATCCTGCACGAGTTAGTTTTTGTCAGATAGGTCATTGCTCTTAATTTCAACACAATTTAAGATTTTGTACCGCATTATCATTTTTATCCAAGTACCTGAAATGTGCTCAACTCTGCTTCAGGATATTAGACACTGATGCTATGGCGTCGCGCTACCATGGTTTTCAACCTTGACAACTGGTGTGATGTTTGTTGTGATTGTTGCCTAACTTGGCGCAACACACTCGCGTGTCTAGATTAAGCACCACCATTAGCAGTCACGCAAGCTTTCCCGTTTCCATGAAAATACTGTGACGACATCTGCCAAATATTGTTGACTATCCTTAGAAATTAATTACTACCATTACCAGTTATACATCGCCTAGTCGCCAAAGCCCCTTGGATTCTGATGACTGGAGAATTTAAATGACCGTGAATCAAATTAGTTTATAAGATACGTGAGAAGAGATACTAATTGAAGAAGGAAATTTATTCCAACAATAAATAAGAGCAAATTAAATTTTCAACTTAGGTCCAATCGTAACAAGAGAAATTGGTTTTTGCCCTCTTTTGCGACTACCTTTTGCCTAGACGCCAAACCATTCTCAACTTAGCCACCACTGCAACTTACTTCCTGGCCCTGTCTGACTGGTCTTCACCTGCATATGTCTCAGCTGGCTTTAAACTATGTTGCAAGCACATCTGGACATCCTGACAATAGTCCCCCTTGCCCCCTTGAAGGCTAGTCTAGCTGTAGGAAAAACATGTAATTTATTAGACAGAAATATTTGTCGGATTCCTGTCTTAGCTTTGGTGAGCTGGTCGGCTAAATTGGCTACAATGCGTGGTTTTGCACTTAGCGAATCCGTGTAGATTATTACTGGCTGTTCGTCTTCAAGAGGAATGAAGCCTGTCTCCTTCAGAAAGTCCTGTGTCCTGTGTCCTGTTCTTGAACTGCCTGGGACTGCCTTGAACTGCCTATGGTATTCAACTATAGGTTGAAACTATCCCTTGAGGTACCTGAGGATCCTCTAGCTGGATTGCCAATTGGGAGGAGTCAGGGTAGACAAATGCTGTGCCAAAGAATTCGCAGCATATGAAGTGTCAGGATCAGTACCATTAGCTACATAGGACAGGATTCCTACGAGTTCCCTTAAAGAAATCTTATCTGGCACTGATGTGTCTTGCAGTGTTACCAACGACCATGTCACTGCTGGTGTGAGGACGGGTAAAGTCGTCCATGCCGAGGCATTTTAGCACTTTGTCAATGTAAAACATTTGGTTTAATGCTGGAGCACCACTCTGTCCTTGAGAACTAGATACCTGGTGTGACAAACCCTTCAAGTTGGCGCATAAAAATTTGCTCACGGTTTTTATGTCGAATTGGTCTATGGTGAATCCCTTGAGGAAAGCAGCAATAACCAGCAGGCATATCGTATGCAGGCTCGCAACTGGCGAGTGTGTCTCACAAAATACTAAGCCATATTTTGCACGTAGCCTTTAGCTACTATGCACACCTCGTACGTTTCGACCTCCCCTGTAGGTGTCTTTTAGATTTTCAGGACCCACTTGCTAGTCGTGAGAAACATACATGCCTGAGCCAAACCTGTGCATCCAATCAAAGAGCCGTTTATGGTCACGTGACCGATCCTCAACCAATCACAGATGACCAGCTGTGTCTCCGGTGTCACGGCATCGTCAACCGGTACGTGCCTGAGCCAAACCCGTGTAGCCAATCAGATAGAGGTACAGAGTCAAGGGACCGAGCCATAACCAATCACAGTGGACCTCAGCTGTCATGATGTCACGACACTGGAAGCCGACCATACGTGATGACATCACACGCCATGGGGAAACATATACACAGGGTGATTCATAAAGTACTGAAAAATAGGTCTGTAAAACGTAGGCCTATAAGACGTAGGCCTATGAAATGCAAGCCCATAAAATGTAGGCCTATAATAGACCTAATAAAATAATGTTCACCCAATTACTCCAAGTTTTGTACAGTGCACCTTAGGTTATTGTACCAGTGGATAGCCCATTATAAACGAATAGGTTAGTAGTCCCTGCCACCTCGCCAAGTAAATACAATGTGCCTAACAGGTATAGCACGACCCCATTGTACCCAAGCTACAATCCTAGAGAGCTCATCTAATATCCTGCCTTATTAACTTTGGATTGCCAAACCGAAAACCTTGCAAACAACAATTCAGATAAATCTGATGAATATCCTGAACTCAGGGTTTGAACACGTAACTAAAGAGGTTTGAAATGCGTTAATATTTACAACCATAGTGTATCTGTAGTAGAGCAAAGTAGCTTGCTTAAGCTAGCCTAAAAACAACATAACTGCCTGATTGAACTCTGACATAGCTCGGATAAACATAATATACTTCCTGGTTCGGAATGAAAGTAACCACATAAACCTTAATTCAACACTACATTTGTGTCCGCCTTGTGCTGCAATGCAATGGCGAAGGCTTTGATCAAGATTTCGCCAAACTCCCTCACTCACATCCGGTGTAATTGTGTGACAGTCCCAACAATACATTGCTTTAGTTCCTGAACGGTTCCTGTGGACTGTCTTGGTAGCCTTATTGCATGGTGTTCCCCCTGCAGAGTAACAACTAAAACACAGCTTAATGCAAGCACAGGAATGGACGTGTTTATTAGGCATCCAGGCCTTGTATAATAAATTGTCATGTGACCCAGTGATCATGTGTCACATCTATGGTGAGCAGTACCACTCAATTACATGGTTACATGTTATTGCACTCCTACTAGTTGGTTAGTCTAGGTTAGGGTTAACAAAAGGTAAACAAGGATTGCTAACTATTGTGGTGCCACATGTAACGACACCACACTAATGACAGAGAAATAAAAAAACTGAAAAAATTCCTAACTTCCTGAAACAAAAAGAAACAATTTGGTGCATTTTTTTTTCTATAACATGTATTTCTATTGTAAGTTACTGTCTAACCTTATGAAGAATTTTTTACTTAAGAGAGCAAGAGAGCTATCAAATCGCTTTCACAGGAAATTAGCTTGTACATTTTTTGAAAGCTAAAAAAAAACTTAAATTTAACATTCAAAACTCAAGAGAAAAATATTTTGAGAATAGCCTGTGAAACGGTTGGCTATCTTAAATTTACAGTTTTGACATTTACTTGCTTTATTTTTTAGGATATAGACAATGGCAATGTTCAACAATTTTTTTTATTAATGCTGCGATTTTGAATTTTTGAAGACTTCAGGTAGAGAATTTTGCTGAATTTTGAAGAATAATTTTCCTGAAGTTTGCAGCACTTCAGATATTGTAGCATATTCTGGCTACAGTTCGTTGAACATCTACATCTTAACTTGAGTGGCTTTACTTTGGCTCCATGCACACACAAGTCGATGTTACCATGAAAATAAAAAACATAAGATTAAAACCAAGGAATCAGTTTTCCTTACGAATAACAAGTTATGGCACTTGTTTGTCTCACGACAACAATTAAAATTTACCTTGTAAGTTCAGGGCACACATAACAGAAAACGCGACATTTTTGCCAGCATGGCACAATTTAAAAATAACCTTCAATTTGGCTAACGAGTAACTAGTTTACAAAACAAAGAAGTTACAGTTGCATTAGTGCGTTTTTAATTCATAAATTAAAACGGTTAGGTGCTTTTTTTAGTCGTTTGTGACGTCCTAAATCCGGAGATCGTTTTTTGGTTTCTGTTTCGGAAACGACTTCTTGAATCGGAGAAATCACTTTCCATTTGGATTTTTTGTTTACTGGTTTTGGAGTCTGCTGAATAGTGTCGGATTCTATGGCGGTATTATCATTGTTAGTTTCCAATTCCCGTCAAAAGAGGGAAGAAGTGCTGTTGGGCGGAAACAAATCTTTTTCCACGACACATTTATCGGAGACACCGCCTACTTGTTGATCGCTGATTGGTTGATGGGAAAGACTGTCATGAAACTGACGTCTGTCGGTTTTCGATTGGCTGGGGCCAGCTTTAGTGCTAGTGCACTCAGGTGACTTTGGGATTGACCTTGCCGAAGGCGTCAACAAACTGGCAGGACGGGAACCAATCTATTTCCTCGTACGATAATTTGGCGTGTCTGCTACGGGACTCGGCTTGACGGTGGCAGAATGCCTATTTTACAACTCATTAACAGGCGGATTATGCATAGCAAAGTTCGAAGTATTTCGTGAAGCGTGTGGCAAATTGTCAGGATTAAGACTAGACAACGGCTCGCTAGAAATTACCGCGTCTATAGTGTCTTCTACAACTCTCAATCGTAAGTGATATCTTGCCTTACGCACAATTATGTTAGCTTGTGTTAGTACATTATAGATTTCATGTGGTAGTACGGCATTTATTGTGCCGGGTAGCCATAACTTATTAGACGTGCGGCTGAAGTTACCGTACCACACGGGCGTGTTTAATGTTAACTTATATTTTGCGAACTTGCAATTTGTTTGTGCTGACGTTCTTTCACTTTCGCTATAGGACCCGGAAGTAATAAATCAAGTCGTGATTTGAACTCACGGTTAAAATAAAGTTTTGCAGCTGTGGCTTGAGTGGTAGTACTTAGTGTAATTCTACTAAATTCTATAAATGCGTTAATTCTATCTCGTACTCCGAGACCATCCCTTCTCGCAGCCTTATAGATTTTCTTAAAGTTCTTGACAAAAACTTCTCCTAGGCCATTTACCCAGGGCGAATAACTTGGCCCTGTTAGGTGACGAATACCCTTAGACTTTAGCCAATCTTGAAACAAACTCGAGCACCATTGAGAGCCGTTGTCCGTAACAAGTACGTCAATTAAGCCATATTCGGCAATGTGGGTATTCATAATACCTATCACTTTTTCGGACGTTATGGTTTTCATTTTTTGTACAAATGGGATTTCACTATGGGCGTCAACCATGATTAAAAACATGTAATTGTCTACAGGCCCACAAAAATCTGCGTGAAACGAGCATTAGGTTTGAGCGGGTACTCCCAGGTGTGTTTAGGACCCGGTGTTTGATTTTCCTTGAATTCTTGGCAGCTTGCACAAGATTTTACCTTACGCTCAATTGCGGTGTCCATAGAAGGCCACCAGATCTTCGCTCGTGCGAGACCTTTTAACGTAACAATCCCTAGATGGGAACTATGTAAGTCTTTAAGCATTTGTTTCTGCAAGGCTGCGGGAATTATGACTCGGAATCCCCAAAATAAACTATCTGATTCTACAGTTATTTCAGTACGCATGGTAAAGTAAGGAAGTAAATCCTGGTCGTCACAATGACTGGGCACAAAATACTAAAGCACAGAATAGAATCCATACGACTTTCAGCAACTAATGTCTCATTTAAAACTGGTAAGTTAGAAATGGTTTCTAGTGCTGATACATTGTACTGCTCCTCAGCCTGTTCAAATTCCTCATCATTAGGGAGGGGGAGACGTGACAATGCATCAGCTGTTACATTTTCCTTTCCAGGAATGTGCTGAAAATCATAGGAATACCCGTTCAGAAGGACTGCCCAACGCTGAATCCTCGCTGCTGCCATTTGGGGAATACTTTTTTTGGGACCAAAGATCCTAAGAAGAGCCTTCTGGTCTGATTGAAGGATGAACTTTTGCCCATAAACGTATTCGTGAAATCTCTTCACCCCCCAAGCTACACTTAAAGCTTCACGGTCAAAATGGCTATAACCTTGTTCTGCCTTAGTTAATTTTCTGGAGGCAAAAGCTATTGGTCTGCTCTCACCATTAGGCATTATATGCATCAGGCTAGAACCTATTCCATACGGACTTGCGTCGCACACCAGCTTGAGCTTCTTTTTAGGGTCATAATGAACCAGTATCTTTGATTTAACAAAAAGTTCTTTAACTGTATTTACTGCCTTGTCACAATCTTTCCCCCAGATCCATTTAACTTTGGGGCTTAACAGCCTGATCACTGGGGCAAGAATATGTGCCAAGTTTGGAAGATACTTTGAATAGTGGTTTACGAATTCTAAGAAACTTTGCAACTCCTGTATGTTAGTGGGGTTAGGGGCGTTGGTAATGGCGTTGGTAATAACCTCTGGCAGGGTGTGTAAACCTTCAGTGTTGATCATATGACCAAGATACTTGAGTTCAGGCCGTGATAACTTGCATTTGTCAATACGAAGTTTAGCCCCCGCATCTTGGGGTGCAGTCAAAAGTTAGTTTTCCAATTCATCATGGGTTTTTACCTTGCCACTGACCAAAATGTCGTCGTAAAACAGTATGCACTTAGGAATTTTGTTAGTGACTTGTGTCATAACGCGCTGGAATATTCCTGGACTTGAGGCAAGGCCTAAAGGCACTCTAAGCCATCTAAAAAGTCCTAGAGGCGTGTTAATCGTTAAAGCAGCTTGGGACTCCTTATCCAACTCAATTTGCAGGAACGCATCCTTCAAATCTATCAAACTAAAGGTATCACTGCCTGATAACTGACTAAATAACTCTGTGGCTGTGGGAACTGGGTAATGGTCCACCTCTAGCTGAGGATTAACGGTGGTTTTAATCCCCGATGACACGTATGTCACCGTTCGGTTTGTGAACTATGACCAGAGGGGTCGCCCATTCGGAAGTTTCCACAGCCTCCAGAATACCCAGGCCAACAAGGCGCTGAATTTCCTGGTGAAGTCGTTCTTTTAAAGCAAGGGGGACAGGGCGAACTCGGCGGTAAACCGGTTTCGCATCAGCCTTTAACTGTATTTTGGCTTTGTAGTTTTTGAATTTTCCAAAGCCAGGGCCAAAAAGCTCTGGAAACCCCTCTTCAATCTCCTTAGTGTTAACCACAGATGGGTTTACCTTGACTTTTTTAACCTGTTCAACTTTAGTTTGGAGATCAAAAAAGGCATCGTTTCCTACTCGAAAGACAGAAATCCAATCTTTGCCAAATAAATTAGACTTATAGTGTTTGGATACCATAGCATCTAAATGCTCGGTTTGGCCATTTACAGTTACTTCTAGATTAACTAGAAACATGGCTAACTCCTCCCCTTCAGTGTACGAGTTGATAGAATATGGATTATTTATAATTGCACATTTGAAAAGTATTTGTTGTACCAGTCCATGGAGATGACGGTTCCATCTGCACCGGAATCCTGTTCCATAAGTAGCTCAATTCCGTTCAGAGTGACTGGAATGTACCATTTAGATATTTTCATTTGATTAATGACTACTTTGTTAGTTTGAACTGAAACAGTTATGCTGCTCACTCCGATGTTGTTATTTTGCAAGTGATAGTCCTCTACGGACTCTAATTCACTAGTTGAATCATCAAATTGGTTGTTAATGTCACTACCCTCAGTTTCAGACTCACTAAATTCGTTTTTGGCTAGCAGATTAACCTTTTTGCGGTAGCTGTATTTGTTTTTAGCCTTACTTTTGGGAGTAAAACTCTGGGATGATTTTGAGTTTACTTTAGGTTTATTTTGAGTTTACTTAACACTAGAGCTTTTTCTACAAACTACCTTTAGGTGTCCTTGGGTGTGACACCGGCCACAGATGTAATCTTTATATTTACATCTAGACTTTACATAACCATCGCGTCCGCAGCAAAAACAAGTGATATCTGAACTGGTTTTAGGTCGAAACTTAGCAGTTTTGTTTCTCTTAGTGACATAATTTACAGATTTGATGTTTGAACGAATTTCAGCTTGGTCTGCCTCTGCAGATTCCAGAGACAGAGCAAGAGACACTGTTTCAGATAAACTTAAAGTTTTATTTAAAAGCTCCATTTGTATCATTTCAGACAAAATACCACCGATGAATCTATCTCGAATCATTTCACTGTTAATGTTCTTAATTTTGTCGAAATCACAATGTCTAGTTAGAAGCTTAAGAGCTGAAACATATTGATTTAAAGATTCCTCAGACTTTTGTGCTCTTCTGAAGAATTTCATTCGTTCTGACACCACAGAAGGAAGTGACTCCAAATCGTCTAAAATAGCTTTAACTAATTCCTCATATGAAAAATCTGTTGGAACCTTAGGGGAAATAATGTTTAAAATTTTATCAAACATCACCCTCCCCACTGATGCCATTAAAATATCCAATTTATCTGTATCAGCAACTTTCTTTGCTCTAAAGAAATAATCTATACGTGTTGAGTATTTTTCCCACGTATCACATTCATTGTCGAACTCAACAAACAGGCTAGACGGTTTTGCCATATCGTCTGAGTCTGTAACTTAGCACTTAGGCTAGAACTTAAGTTAAATTTAAACAATTGTATTGTTAACTGCAACGTCAATTACGTCGTTTGCAGAAGTAACTTCAGTAATGACAGCCACTACAGGTGGTACACAATTTCACCTGCAACTGACATACTTATGTCACAAGTAATAAGCTTTAACAAATTACTACAGTTAGTAAAATTAATTACTAAGCAACTCGAGACTATAATTGAATTGCCTAACATCTAAGCCTAATTCCAAATTCATAGCCTACCTAATTTTACAATTTGCTTGCCCAAAAAGTTTCATTATTAGGATTTAACACCATTATTTAATTTACTCCTCAAGCAAAAAAAAAAAACACTACCGGCTTAAGCAGCCTGCAAGCCGAACAAAACTACTTACTAAACTTAACTAAACTTTTACTAAACTTAACTAGGTAATTAACTTGATAATTTACCTTAAAGCCAGCCAGTGTAGAGAAAAGATACATCGCTATGCTAAGGCCCAATTTATTTGTGTTAATTCTGCTTATCCTAATTATAGTAAGATAGGTCAAAACAGCCGACGCGTTGCTTCGGGACACAAACCTTGTACAAATTGTGCATTAGCAAAGCAATTTCTCTCACTGTTCTAGCAATTAAGGAACGAATTGTTAACTACAATTAAATTCGAACCACACAAAGTTCCACTCACTCAAACAACAACAGTTTTTAGATTTAAGATTTCCATTAATTCCCATACCGGGCACTAAACTATTTTGCCTAAATAGTGAAATTGCCAACTCACCAAATTGGAGCTCTGAATATGGTTGGTAAGGGGAATAATTACATTAAATCTAAAATACTCCACTGGGGTGGCTCGTCGCCATTCTGGACTGTCTTGGTAGCCTTATTGTGTGATGTTACCCCAGCAGAGTGACAACTAAAACACAGCTTAATGCAAGCATAGGAATGGACTTGTTTATTAGGCAGCCAGGCCTTATATAATAAATTGTCATGTAACACAATGATCATGTGTCACATCTATGGTGAGCAGCAGTACCACTCAATTACATGGTTACATGTTATGGCACTCCTACTAATTGGTTAGTCTAGGTTAGGGTTAAAAGGTAAACAAGGATTGCTAACTATTGTGGTGCCACATGTAACGACACCACACCCTGGGTGATGTAGCGCTGAGCCTAGCTTGTTCCTCAGATAGCCCCATAGGAAGCAAGAGGGGTTAGATCAGGACTTCTGGGTAGCCATTCTACTGCTCCTCCCCTCCCAATCCACTTGCCACCAAAGGTCTGTTCCAACCACTCTCGTACATTGCGTCCAAAGTGGAGAGGAGCCCCATCGTGCTGATACCACATGGTATTAAGATGGGCAAACGGCACTTCCTCCTCGATGGATGGTTGCATCTCGTCGTGGAGCAGCTATAAATACCGTTCAACATTTAGTGGTTCATCACTGAAGCAAATATCAACCGAGAACCAAGAAACCCGCACCACACATTCGTGCTGGGATTATGTAGGTGGTGTCCCTCAATTGTGTAATGGAGGTTTGTGATGTTGTATTCACGTGTGTTCTGTATGTTAGGTAATACACGTAATGAAAGTATGGGCCTCGTCAGACATTGTCAGATGGCGTAGAAATGTGGCATCACCAACAATGATTTCAACAGCCCATTGTGTGAATTGTAGTTTTCTGCCATAGTCTTCCACATCAAGGTGTTGTGGAGCGGCGGGTGTGTATCCATGGTACCCCTGTTCCTTAAAGATTCTATGGATGGCTGTTTGGTTGGTATTAAGATGCTGGGCAAGGTCTCGTTGTGATGTTCGAGGGGTTGCTTTGATAGATTCAATTATGGCAAGAGTTCTTTCTTCGTCTGTAGCCGAACATGGACGACCACATGCTCCCCAGTCGTCTGCTACAGACCCTGTTGTCTTACATTTCCCCCAACAAATTATTGACTGTGTCGCAACATGGCCTATCTCTGTCTGGAAGCCAGACGTGAAATTGGTCAATAACTGCTGCAATGGTTTGGAAATTGGTTCCCTCCATGCCACAAAGCAGGGCTAGTTCAATCCTTTCCTCAATAGTGTACTTCAGGAGCAAGTCTCACAGGCCTACACGTTCCAAACTAACGTTTAACTTCTATGTTCAAAGCAGGTGGCTATGAAGGAATTGTAATACTACACATACTACATGACAACAGCCAATTTTCTACAACACAATTACAAATATTCCCAGTCAAGTGCCGGTGGAGATCCGCACAAGTAATTCAAGGGATGCACATAGTAAGCCATTATAAGATTGAACAAAGGTTTTTGTTTCATGTGCTAATAAAATTAGGCACCTCTATAGTCTAAACCTACATTTTATAGACCTACACCTTATAGGCCTACATTTTATAGGTCTATTTTTCAGGACTTTATGAATCGACCTGTATATATAAAAGTAATGCATGACACGTTGAATCAGTGTGGAAGTTAGTACGTTGTAAAAGCAGTCATGGATAGATCAACTCTCTCGTAAAATTGGCGGAAGACCAGAAATATTAATATTAATAGTATTGTTGCAGCTAGTATTGGGCATCTCTGTATTTATTTTAACTATAAATAACTCAACGTTGTGGTTTCATAGAAGAAATGTATGTCATCGAGTATTATAGACACTACTGTACACTGAACTGTGAAGAAGAAAGTTTTCTCACGAACACTTTTGTCCTACAGACGAATTGTAATCATATAAATATGTATGCACGAATCGAAAAAATCACACATACATCGATTTCCATTTTTAAATAAAGAAACAAATCACAAGGTAAATGAAGCAAGCAGTCTGCATTAAAGACTGGCCTTTGTGAGGATACACAATACACTAGGCTGGGAAAGAAAGAAAAGACAACTGCCCCGACTGGGATTCGAACCCAGGAATCCCGTTTACTAGCCGTGAGCTCTAACCACTGCGCTACCGGGGTGGGTTCTGGCTTCGGACTCCAGACGAGCTAAGTAAGCTCTTTAGTCTTTTTCAGTGGTGACCTAGAGATCACTGACACACAAACTAGGAGGGAAAGCAACACTGCTTCTGGGCCTACACACGAGAAATAAGGCAAGTAGTAAATAAAGAAAGAAATTACAAGGTAAAGGGTAAATGAAGCAAGCAGTCTGCATGAAAGACTGGCCTTGTGAGGATACACCATACACTATTATGAGAAAGAAAGATAAGACAACTACCCCAACTGGGACTCGAACCCAGGACATTACATTTACTAGCTAGGCGCTGTAGCATTACATCAATATTTCTCAGTGGTGACCTAGACATCACAAACATACAAACAAGGAGGGAAAGCAACATCACTTCTTGGCCTCCACACTAGAAATAATGCAAGTAGTAAATAAAGAAAGAAATCACAAGGTAAAGGGTAAATGAAGCAAATGAAGCATGTCTTTAAATGTCTTTAAATGTCTTTAAATGTCTTTAAATGTCTTTAAATGTCTTTAAATGTCTTTAAATGAAGCAAAGTAGTCTGCATTAAAGACTGGCTTTGTGAGGATACACAATACACTAATCTGAGAAAGAAAGAAAAGACAACTGCCCTGACTGGAACTTGAACCCAGTACATCCCGTTTACTACCCTGGTGCTGTAATCTCTGCGGTACCAGGGTGGGTTCTGGCTACAGGCTCCAGCCGAGCTAAGTAGCTCTTCAATCTTTCTCAGTGGTTACCTAGAGGTCACAAACATACTAACAAGGAGGGAAAGCAACATTGCTTCTTGGCCTCCACAATAGAAATACTGCAAGTAGTAACTAAAGAAAGAAATCACAAGGTAAAGGGTAAATGAAGCAAGCAGTCTGCATAAAGACTGACCTTGTGAGGATACACGATACTCTTATCTGAGAAAGAAAAGACAACTGCCCCGACTGGGACTCGAACCCAGGACATCCCGTTTACTCGCCGGGCGCTGTAATCTCTGTGTTACCGAGGCGGGTTCTGGCTACAGGCTCCAGCCGATCTAATTCCATTTTGATGAATTTGAGAATCTTTACGTCTACGAGTTTGATATTAAAATGAAAAAGTGTGTTTTCCGAGAAATAAACTCGTTTTTATAATACTAATGAGTTTTTTGTTTCATTTCCATGGTTACAACCTAAACATGTAAAGAGAGAACAAATGACTAGAGTGATAATAGATTTATTTACAAAACGATATATTTACATCCATTAAGCACACATTATAAAAACGAAGTAGAATTATCTACAATATGATACATTTACATTCAATATATACAATGTATGAAAGACACAATTTATTCATTTAGTACTAGTGCAGTCATCGTCATCAGAGGGAGCTTTCATCGAATAATGACCGTAAGCTAGTGTTTTAATCCTGCAGAGTTCGATCCAACGTTTTTGGTCTTGTGCACTCAAAGAAAATTTATTTTGTACTATGTTGTAAATGTGGTGTCTAAAACTATGGAGTGCTGTTGGTTCAAACGGAAATACGTATGATCATTTAAATAAGACAGAAAATGGTTTGGTGTGATTGTATTTTGTAGAACGCTCTTCTTAAAACACTTATCAACTTTTTCCATTTGATATAACAAAATGATAAGGTGTACAACTTTGATTTGAGACTATAAAGGTTACCTACTACCATTGATGGACTTTCGTCTTTCATGACCCTTGGTCGTTTCTTGTTAGATCCACTATACAAAAAATGATCTACCGCATAATTACTTTTGTCATAAAGATAGAAAACAGCTAACATACCAGCATACAGGTCAGGTGTAAAGATCTGATAGATAAATGAAACTGTATCATTCGCCAAAAAGTAACATTCGATCTGTATTTACATTTTATGTGGTCGTAGTGTTGATCACCTAGTTTCTTGTTAAATGAAGACATTTCATCAGTGATGGTTATATTATCAGGTGCTAAAGGATAATCGGAATAGCTATCATGCAAAGAATCAGGATAAACCAAATCCACCACAAGTACAGTATGCGACAACCAGTTTGTCCATTCAGCAATGAAAATTTAAACAATGAATTCAAGAACTTAACTAGAGGCCGTGCTTTCAGCGTGGTTGCAACATTGTTGTACAGGATATTAGAAAAACTATATAACCTGTAAGCAGGTCTCAATAAATTCTTAGTTTTTGCATAAACAAACAACTGTCGTATCATTGGGGGACGGCAGTGAAAGCCAGTATTGTGTATTCTAAGTGGCAAAACAACAAATTCACTTGTTGTCATGTGGACAGAAATCGAACCACGATGATACAATTTTACTCGAATATTACTTTCAAACATAAGGTACATGTCTGGGTCTGTAAGTAACTGCAACTTCTCACCTGACATATGCTAAGAAGTGTCCCATGATAAATCAGTAAAGGCGGTAGGTAGCCTTTACTGTAAGGTTTGACCTCGGTCTCCCATGTTACAGCCAAAATTCGATGCTAAATTTCTTTGCCGTCTTTCAACATTTTCCAATGAAATTTCGTATATGAGTTTTGTAGGACTTGGCTAACACGTGTATCAACTTTTATTAAATTTCCGATTTGTCACATTGGAGATCTGGAATTAAGCTGGAATCGTGAGTGGAATTGTGGTTGAAGTGAACTTCATGAGACTCGTTTATACAATGGTCTCTACAGACTAAACCATTCTAAAGCTGGTTCTTAGCTCATTTGAAGATATACTTCTGGAGATGTGCCCTGAACGATCCGTCTTATTGTTATACATTGTTTTAAACATTGTTTTTATGCAACAAAGCCCATCAGCAAACGCCAGACGTAAGGTGTAGACTGAAGATTAAGCAAATGCTAACAATGCTAGCCAGCCAACAATTTACCCGCACATGACAGGAAGCATTATCCTTATTACGAATTGATTTATATAATCATTTCATATCACTCTCCATGTTAAAGCTAAAAATGTTGCAAATTTGACTTTCTGCTAACAAACAAATAATGGACAAAGCTGCGCACAAATCAACTTCTAAAAGAAAGACATTCAGCGCATTTGCAACGAAATAAATATCAAACATTGTATATCTTCAGCAAAAAAAAAATTGCCCTGACCACATGTAGCACTGTTACCAGTTTAGTTCAAGAATAAAGTGGGCTGTTGGTTCTAGTTTAGTTAGAAATTCCAACTAGTTCTGTGTTCCTCGTGTACTCGAGCAGTACAATTTGTTAGATTTGCAGGGTATGTCAAATAAACCGCCCTGCAAACATTTTCATACCACAGGAAATCAAAAAACAGTTTTTGAAAGAACATAAATTAATTTTTTTAGAGAGGATGTTCGAAGTGTCCACTTCCGTCTGACCACCACTTCAATGCACATGTTGTCAAAAACTCGATCCAGAGTTTAACAGGTGATGGTTGCAACCTATGGTTTGGCCGTAAGTGTAAGTTTGGCTAGTGTCCTAGGTCCTTGTTTAAAGACTTTGGCTTTACAAAAACCCCATACGGAAAAATCGCATGGGGTCATGTCGGAACTCGACAATGGCTACTTTACTACATCATTGAATTTTTAGGGATAGCGATTGGAGATAAGGCGGCGACTGAAATAAGAGTTCAGAAATGTGTGAGAACCTCTGTGGTGTGTGGCGTAGACCCTTCTTGCCAAAACCATTGAATAAGCACCGGAACACACTTCTGTCGTAAAGCAGGCCTCTATTGACTGAAATTATATAGGCAGTCATGGTATCACATGTGGTAAATATTGATGGTCATGGCAATTGGTGAATAGCCTTCAGCAATATTGTAGGGTCAAGGTAAAACACTCCTGGATGTAACAATTGTATCCAAGTACAATGTCATTGCTTTGTTTTTGTTGCTTGGTTGTTTATCTTCCTTTTTACATATTCCTAACGAGGATGGAAACGTTTCATTTTTTTTCTGCTTATAAGCCTAGCTATGTGGGAAGTATTGAATAAACACAAAGCACATACTGTGTTACCTGAAGGAAACCTCCAACTTACAAGATCTTTTTTCCGTGGAACATGACCCTAGTGACACAGGACTACTAGACGCAATGTGAAGCGTAACAAGGGATGCATTAGGTTTTTCCGGCTTCACAGTCAAAGTTGCGGTATGTTTGGTGGTACCCTTAAAGAGAAGATGGTAGCACTCAGTAGTGCTGAAGCATAGCTTATGGCCCTAACCAAATTTTCAAAGGACCTTAAATGGGTGAGTGAAATGCTATTCAAATTCAAACCACACTCACTGGTGGACGTACCCTTTTAATTTTTTTACGATAGTAGTAGGGGGTAATTGCAATATTGCAGCCACAAACACCCCCGTGACGTCTTTACCCCATTTGTGACGTTATTACCCCCCACTTCAGGGTTTCATCGTTCTGGAGGAGGGTGGGAAAGTAGTAGAAGATAAAATGGTAGGAAACAGGCCCTTTTGAACAGTCCCCCAGTCTACCCTGTTGCCCCTCCTTCCTTTCTGTAGGGGGGGGGTTCCTAATATTTTTGCAGATTTTTAAAAAAGTGTTTGTTGAGCATTTTCCGGCGTGTAAACTTTTTCGTTAGGTCCTATTTTGCAGGTTTTTTTTGGTTTCTAAAGTGTTGTTGGTTGGGAGCATCATTTTTCGCAAGTTTTACGGGGTGTGACTTTCTAGCAAGTGGACCATTTGGTACTGGGAATGGGTCTAAAAGGCACGGATAATTCCGTCGATCTTTATATCAGCCATGGCTGCCAAGTACAAGGTGGTCTCGAGGTTTCAGTGCAAAACATGCAAAGCTGAGTTTTTATCGTTACAAGAGGTGGAAAGCCATTTGGAAAAGCCTTGCGTGTTAAACTTTTCTTGTCTCGATTGCGGAGGACTCGTTTCTTCCTAAGATGAAGTTTTGGCGCACAACGATGGAAAAATGATCACGCTTGAAAAAAGTCAAGTTTTGATCTGCATATTCCTGCGAAGCTTGTCGGAAGTATTTTCCTGATTTGGCAAAAGTTACGGTTCACACCAGGATTTCACATCCGTCTCTTCTGATGAACGAAGAGACGATTTCGGAAGATAAAAAAAAGGACCAACGATGATTGACGAAGAAAAAAAACGAGATCTCATTCCAATGTCTGACAATGAGATTTTTTTATGTCAATACTGCAAAAAAACGTTCAGGAACAACAGATATAAACGGAGGCACGAAAGGTGTCACGAAGGAAAATGTAACGTAACTTACGAAACGTGCGGTGAGACTTACTCGGACAGTCTCGCGTATAAACGGCACAAGTGTGGAGGGGCTGTAAAACAATGTGGAAGGGAAATTGGAGAGTCTTCAAAAAAAAGACTTAAATTGTCTTTTCCTAAACTCAAGCACCGGTTAAAAGACGGAATAATTTCTCAACTACCACCAAATTTCAACCTGGTAGTAAACAACGTCGGATCTCTAGACGTACCTATAATAGAGGATACCAGAGTCGACGGGGCCTTGTCCGACATGATCGACCATTTGAAAGCCAAGACAGAAGTGACAGACGATACCGAGCTCGAGGTGAAGCCGTTCATTTTGGATTTAGAAAGGTTTGATCTTGTGCACGATGCTTTCAACAGATGCTTCTTAACTTTCAAGCGGGATTTTACGCATGATGAAATGCACTATGATCCTTTGATTTTGTTGGAAGAGTATGAGGACAAATATTGGAATCTTTTAAAACAATGTCGACGTCGTATGGTACACATAAAAGCTCAAATTGAATTATGCATTCTCTTCAAAAAAGCGACGGATAATATGGAAACTATTAAAGCCTATTTAACTCCAAGTAAGGAGGTTCTTTCGGAAATGTCGAACAAGGTTCTGCATAGTATTGGGCAGTTTGCAGTGGAAGGAAGTGGATGGGTTGTCAAGCAATGCATGTGCACCGAACTATGCGTTGGAATTTACAGACTTTTGCAAGGAAAGGTTACGTAGCACTCCTCAACAACCTCAAACTATGTCCCGATATACTGGTCAATGTGCATATTGAAGATGATAGATGTTTTCTGTGGTCCGTGTTGGCTAGTATACACCCCATTCCATCTTCGCAGCATGATTGTGATACGAAACATAACCTGTCTCGTGCCCACGAGTTAGTCGTAGGTGTGTTGGACCCCGTTCCTTTATCCAAAATCGTGGCGTTCAAAAAAACTAACAACATTTCAGTATCTGTTTTTGCTTTCGAGGATGCCAAGCCTTGCGTTTATCACGTGAGTTCCTTAGTTGAAAGTAAGCATCACGTTGACTTGTTTCTTCTCAACGGACTCTACATGACGATAAAAGACTTCGACAAATTCATCGCGAGTTTCAACCCCAACAAGGGCTTGAAGTATTTTTGCAGGCATTGCTTACACGGTTTTCAAAATCGTTTCAGTTATGAAAACTACCACCTTCCTTCTTGCGAGGGAGTTCCGTTTCAAAAGACCTCGTTGCCCGACAATGACGTTATCCGGTTTAAGAATGTCAAGACCGAGCTGAAAAGGTTGCACATAGCCTACGTGGACTTTGATGCGGCGCTGCACCCAGTCTCCGGTTGTGATGGAAACGATACATACAACAGAGTTAATTACATACACCAAGCTTGCAGTTTTCCCTACGTGATTGTTGACCACTTAGGCGGAGTATTTTCCAAAAAGTTGTACAGAGGAGTAGACTGTGTGAAGGTTTCTTCGAGTATATATTTGAGGAGCAGAAAAAGATCGTGGCTTACGTGGATTCCCACAAGCAACGGATGAAATGTTTAACCATGGAGCAGTGGTTGCAGTACAAAACAGCTGCTGTGTGCCATCTTTGCAAACATGGTGCATGTACCACTCCCCAAGAAAAGTTTAACGGGTTTACGAAAGTACAAGACCACGACTACATCATCGGTGAATTTAGAGGTGCCACGCACAGCAAGTGTAACTTCGCTTACACATTGAATAAAAACATAGCGGTTATGCATAATTTTGAAAAATATGACAGTCATTTCGTCGTGAAGGCTTTGAATTCCTTTAAAGATTTGAACGCTCTGCATAGGATCATCGCTAAGAACAAGGAAAGCATCAGCAGCACGAGATTGGGCAGTTTTACTTTCATAGATAGTCTAGCATTTATGACGGCATCAGTGGAAACTCTAGCTTCGAACTTAAATAGCTTTAGCATAATGGACAAGCGTTTCGAAGGTGAATCCGTGGAACTCGTACAAGGCCTTCGGCCAAAAGGTGTTGCCCTATGAATACTTGACAAATGTGGAAGTGTTCGAGGAGAAGTGTTTACCTCCCATGTTAGCATTTGCCTCGTTGTTGAAAGGAGTGATCTGCTCCGAATCTTATCAACACAGATGAAGATTTGGGATTTACTCAAATGCAAAACGTTTAGAGATTACCACGATCTGTATTTGTGGATGGATGTCGCGCTTTTAGCCGATGTCTTTGAAAACTTTAGAGCAACGAGTTTGGCTAGTTACCGATTGGACCCCACCCATTACATTTCTACACCCTCCCTATCTTAGGACGCGGCGCTCAAGAGGGCAGGAGTGTCTTTGTATCTCTTCACTAATATTAATATGCATCTTATGGTGGAAAAGGGTATAAGAGGCGGTGTCTCGTTTCTACCAACTGGAGAGTATGAATGGGTGCCTGAAGACCAGCTTAAAGATATAAATCTCGATAATTACGGAGACAAAAGTGATACGGGGTTGATACCCGGAGACGCTTCATGCATCGCACAATGGTTTCGCGGTAGCCCCGGAGCACATGAAAATCACGTCTATACTTTCTCCTTTTAATCGTCGGGCAATCGAGGACTTGCGGTTAACGTATAGGAAAGGCCTAAAGCTAACCACTAACCTTTTCTTAAAGAAAAAGTATGTGGTGCACTATAGGATTTGAAATACTGCCTTTCTCTTGGCGTGGTTCTTAAGAAAATACACAGAGCGATCAGTTTTAATCGAGCACCTTGGCTGAAACCTTACATGGAGTTTAATAACGAGAAACACCAAGCGGCTACTAACGATTTTGACAAAAACCTTTACAAACTGGTAAATAATTCAATTTTCGGGAAGACGATCGAAAACAACGTCTTGATAGCAATGACGAAAGAGAAAGCCATGAAGTACGCGTCTCACCCACGCACCACGAGTTTCACTTCTCTAAGCGAGGATTTGGTAATTTTTATAAACGCCCCTGCAAACTTCATCTTGAACAAGCTTATCGTGGTTGGGTTTTGCGTTTTGGAATTGTCAAAGCTACTAGTCTACCGGTTTCACTACGACCACATAATGAAAAAGTACGGACCGGAGAGATGTAAACTCCTAGTCACGGATAAGGATAGTTTGTGTTATACGATAGAAACAGACAATGTTTACAACGATATGGAAGAAGATGCATCGTTGTTCAACACATCAGACTACCCCAAAGACCATTTCTTACACTCCAACCTTAACAAAAAAGTATTGGGAAAGATGAAAGACAAGAGCGCAGGGTGCCCTATTACCGAGTTTGCAGAAAGTCGAAGCTCTACAGCGTTTTACAATCGGACGGGAAGAAAAAAATTGCTTGCAAAGGCATTAAGAAAACGGCACAAGTGGTGCACGAAATGTACAAGAATGTGCTGTTTAATAATCGCGTCGTGAGAACTCTGGTCTTACATTCGTTTGGAGGCGCACAAACTAAAAACCGTCACTATTAACAAGTTGGCTTTCGATCCCTATGACGTCAAGAGATCGTCTGCGACGATGCAGTCGGTACTCTAGCTTATGGCACACGTGAATTCAGCATAAACTATATATTATCCATCCAACTGCTGTACTTGGAGTCCTAGCCCTTCGATTTAATGAAATAAAGCATTTTTCCATTTTTTCCCCTCTTTTTACGTAATAGTTGCTCCACTAGAAATAAATTTGGAACTTGGGTTTTTTTTAATTTTGCTGTTCGTAGAAACCTCCGAGCACCAGTTCATCCGACTAGTCCTTTAAAAGACTTAGTCCCGACTAGTCCTTTGTCGAAAATTTGTTTAACTTACTGGTTAAATCCTGACTTTCTTTCCTATGGTGAACTCGGGTTTCTTCAGCAGTTGTTTAGGGCTAGTTCGTCTCAGCAAAGGTTAGTGACGTCTGGTTACTTCACTAGGTTTCAGTTTTGTGGTGGAATGAACCGTGTCGTCGTATTGCAAAACCAACTTATTGATAATGTGTATCCACTTGTAATTCCCCTGCCTGATGAATTTTTTCCACATTTGAGTTTTCAGCTTTCTGTTGAAGCGTTCAACCACGCTCGCTTTCTTCTCAGAGTACGGAGAATACATGTTGATGTTATGACGCTTAAGTAGCACTTTGAAGTCTTTATTGTAGAACTCACTACTTAAATCGATTTTTAAATATTTAGGGGCGTTTGCTCCTAAGAGTATTTTCTTGAAAGCTTCGGTAACATCTAGACCGGTTTTTTAGAGAAATGGCCCAAGCAAATTTGTACATGACGTTAATGCAAGTCAGTTGGTGGTTAAATCCTTTATTTAGCTTAGCGTACGGTATCATCTTCACCAAGTCAGCCTGCCATAGATCGTTTATGCCCAGTACAATCACCTTTCGTCTCGGAAAATTTTTCTGCGTTGGTTTGTGAAGTTTGTTTACGAGTTGATTCATTTTTTTTATTTCCTATTCCGAACTTGAGTTTTGTTTTCACGATTTTCTTAACAACGGAAGCGGCTTATTTTTCCTTCCATGCCAGAGATGGATCCTCTCTCACCCTTTGAGCTTTTGAAATTAGAACTTCATCGGCGGCGTGGCTATCTTTTAAGTCCGAGCACTCGGCGTAAGCTATATCGTGTTCTTTGCAAGCTTCGTCTAGTTTATTTATTCCGGATCTTCTCGTGCCAGTCGCTTCTTCAGTAGAGTTCCAGAACCGCAATATTGATACCCTGGTAAATGTATTTCAACGTGTAAGTTATCTATGGATTTGTTCACGAGTCCCTTCCCTGGTTTGACAAAGTAAACTTTTTTTGTACCACATACATCACACATACAAACAAGAAATACACAAACAAACCACAAACCCCATACAAAACACAATCTCCATCGGTCTGTTGTTTCGTGAAGTTGTAGAAACTGGGGCCTTCGACTGGTTAGGAGTCGAACATTTACATTTGACGCAATATTTCATCTTTACAGTTGCTCTTTTTTACTATAGTACAATCTTTTTTCATCTCTTGAAAAAGATATCATGGATTCCTGTTCAATTTTTCTCACAGGCAAAGACTCCGACTTGAAAATTAATCTAAACCCACCCATTCATTTGGACTCTGAAAAAAATTACGAATTGGCTCTGCTTAATTTAGACACTTGTAACAGCATACGCAACATCACCTCAAAAATTAACTAAATTCAGTACACTATCGATGCTGGCACTTCATGGCACAAAGTGTTAGTGAGTCCCGGTGCTTACAAAATCGAGGATTTAAATAAATTTCTCAAGTCAGCAATAGATGCGAATGGGCACAGCAAGGATGCCATTACCAACTTGATAATTACCGATCCGAATAACGGAATATCTTTTTCGGGTGACAAGAGTTTGGCTCCAGATTTAGGGTTTGACTTGGACAACTACCCGAGAAGTCGAGGAAGTCAAAATACAGTGAACATTATGAGCATCAACACAAATTTTGTACACGTTTATACCATAGGTAATTCTTACCTAAACACGACACTCGGCCAACTTTATATTCTTTTTATCGCAATCCAATGCCAGGTTTCAAAATCATAGAGTCCCCGCATAATTTAATTTACCTCCTCGTTACTACAAAGTTAATCAGAAGTATAAGAGTTTGGCTCACTTCACAGACCAACGAGCCATTGGATTTAAATGGTGACATTCTCATGGTGTGACTTCATTCGAGATCTACGAATTAAATAAGAAAAGGATAAAAATGCTCATGTTTGAAAAAAGGGAAAGGACTTAATTTTACCTCTAATAATAAAAAACAAATGGTTTGACGCCTAGAAACAAAGCTTTCATCAAATTCATAACACCCGGAAAATGAGCATAGTAGAAGATTACTTAAAAATCAACGAACCTTTGGTGTATGATTCATCCGTCGAGTCTTACACCTACCACGAATACAATCCTATTGTTGGCACCAATCTCAACAACATAAATTCATAAATCCGCATACATGTAGAAAACCAAGATTTATTTCTGCACGTTGCCAACAGTTACCTCCTGATTAAAGGGAGGTTACTGAAGGACGATGACTCGGCAAACATCAAATACCATCTCAGTGATAAACAAGTCTATGAGTTAAATTATTCGGGGTTTGGTACTCCGATGAAGGGACTGCTCACTTATGGTTCGGCCAAGCAACCGGTTTTGCTTGGTCAGTTTCGGGCGTCGGACAGTGCGTATTCAGTTGATGCCGAACTACCCAACAACTTGGGATACAAACAGCAGCATGCGTCCATCATCATTGAAACATCTCCCAAGGGAAGCTTTACATTCGCCATCCCTCTGAAACACATCATGGGATTTTTCGAAAATTACTATTGCTAATCTACGGAACTAAACACGTGCTCAAACTCATGCAAGCAAGCGACGCGAACGCCATTATCAAAGCAGTGGCAAGTTGTTCTAAATAGCATCAGCTGGATCGTTCCACATGTCACTGCCTCGGACAACCAGAAACTTAAACTCTACAATCTCATCATCCACGGAGCGACAGTGGATTTAGGATTTAAGCACTGGCATTACGATAGCTACGTGCTCCCTCAAAATACCAGTTTCACCTAACACGTTCTGACTAGTTCCGCTGTTGAAAAACCTAGGTGGATAGTTCTAGCTTTTCAAACTAACAGGCAGGGATCTTTAGTTAAAAATCCTGGCATGTTCGATCACTGCAGTCTGCAAAATGCTCACATGACTCTAAATTCAGAAAGATGTCCGTTTCTTGATTTAAATACTAATTTTGCCACTGGAGAGTACGTCAACTTGTACAGAATGGCGCAGCAATTTAAGCAGCTGTGCTACGACACCAACGACTTGAGTTTCGACTTGCTTCAATTCAAGAAATCCTATCCTCTCGTGGTGTTGGATTGCTCCAAACAGTCCGAGAGGCTTCAATCAGGAATCGTAGATGTACAAGTCAAACTGAGGTTTAGGGCAGCAGTGCCAGCTAACACTACTTGTCACGCTCTGCTCATTGGGGATAGGAAAATGAATCTAGAGTTGGACAGAGGCAAAGTCGAAGTTGTTTATTAAATAATAATAAAAAAGATATGGCGCTCAAAACAAGAGCACGAAAAAAGAAAGGTGGCTTTTTGGCGTTGGCATTGCTAGGACCGATTTTAATCGGGATTGTAGAATTGGCAGGTGGGACAGTGGGGGTGGCATCCGCCACAAAAAGAGTCACAAAATGATGCAAAAATTCTAGCTGAAGTAGTGCGGCATCACAAGCAAGTGGAAGGTTCCGGCTCGAAGATAAAAAAATTAAGCACAAAAAAAAAATTGCCCCATGGCAGAGGTCTTTACTTAAGACCACCCAAGGTTTAATCGACTTTTAATAAACCTTGAACAAATTTTGATATAAACGGGTTGGTAGAGTAATGAAAATTCCGAAATTTAGAGGTATTTTTAGTAAAGACACCCTGACCTTAAAACTTTAGCCTACTGGTGAAAACCGAATAGTAAACTTGGAAGATTTCCACGATGGAGATGGTAGTCACTGGGTAGCTTATTCCACCATTTCTGGAGAACCTTGTTATTTCGATAATTTTGGCAACATGGGTCCTCCCCGGTCTGTGGCAAACTACTTGGGACCGGGAATTAAATACAATTACGAACGCGTACAAAACTTTGACCAAATTTGCTGCGGCCACTTTTGCTTATTTTTTAAGCTCCTTTTCTAAGGCACGTAATTACGAAGCTGTTTTAGATAGGATGAGACAAGTCATCTAATGAAAAGTTACATACAAATCTAACTGGAAATAAACATCTTCTACGTGAAACTCTTTGAATGCCTCTACCGCAATTGGCAAATTTTCTATTACGTAAAGAATTTTGAAAACTGTAACTGTCGAATGCTCGTTCTTCAATTTGGTAATGTAAAGGGCTCTCGTGCCTATTTATAATTTAGCAACTACCTCAACGCTCAGATCGCTGCAGTATAAAATTGCTTTATGAATTAAACCTGAACTTGTACACACAAAGCTTTTTCAAAAGGCTTTTCATGCTGAAACTGATCAGCATGAAACTGTTTTCATGCACAAATATCTTTGTAGCCACGTCACTCGGCAAAGTTGGTTCGCTTAGGTTTCTAATCTGTTTGTTTGCAGCATTAAAGTGCACTTTTTGATGATCTTGTAACAAGCAATTGTTGTCGACGAACACCTTTGTAACGGTATCATTCGCTAAAGTAGGATCGCTCAAATTTCTAATCTGCTTGTGGGTTGCGTTGAAGTACACTTTCTGGTCTTCTGTAATAAGCAATTTCTGTCAATGTATACTTTTGATGCTGCATCAGCAGCGTGCCTGGGAAAAGTAATGTCCTTAATTTGATTCTTCCTCGTGTAGAAATTCCCGTAGGCCTCATCTAAGTATAATGCATTTTGCTTGATGCTTGAAATAGCAGAAGCCAAATCGTTGGTGAGAAGAGTAATGGCAGGAGGCAAGTCGGTTTTAATTTCTTGAATGTCAGTTGCCAGAGTACCGATCTGAGAATTATTTACCACATGTTCAGGTTCGATGCCGACTCCAACTTTGGGTAAATTTTTACTTTCCATATCGTAGTTGTTCTCGGGGGTTAGCACATACCCTAGCCCAGGCTGTCCCCCCGCAAACCAACCCCTACTACTTCACCCCTTCCCCGCTCGTCCTTTTCAACGATTGTCCAAATTTATTAACAGACATCTTTTTAAATATGCGAATTCCGCCAAGGCATGAGAGTTGCATTGAACAAAAAAGCTGAAAAAGTACTTTTGAGTGTGACAAAACGTGACATTGGGGTCTCTGAAAAATGTGACGTCACACTTTTATATTTTATATAAAGGAAAAAAATTAATACTCTAACTGTACATTGATGTGCTAAGGTGTGTCAGGAAAGTAAGGGGTTGTAAAACTGCTTCTGGTTGAACCTGTCAGTATTCTAGTAATTAAAGTGGCACTGTCACCGAATGAAAGTCTGCACAATGTGGCAACATCTAGCGCTATCTTGTATCTAGTACTATCTAGCACTTGCTTGCATCAGACAGATGAATGCACAACAAAACAAACAAGCCACGTGCTTTGTGGAATGTAATGTATAGCTCATTCTGAGTGTTCGGTTGGGAAAGATTTGAATTGAAGGTTTTCCATTCAACCAGTTTTTCCATCCACAATACGACATGTCATTAATGCATTGAAGATCTGAAATGGAAAAAAAATATCAGTGAGATAGCGACAGTACACTCCTAAAGTGTGCTTCTCTGGTTAAGCCTAATGACCTGACCAGAGCACCTGAATAGTTCTGATGCGATGCTAAGCGATATGGAGCTCAAAGAAGGTCAGAACCTACAGCGCGAAGAACAAATAAACCATCACTTGTTCATGAAGCAATTCTGAAGTCTTTGGCTCTTAATGCTCAATATCGTACACGGCGATAGCCATGTATATATATATATATGATTGAAGTCCTCTTTCCAGCAAAACTAAAACTTTTAATTTCTCCATTCCTATTCAATATATTTCGACCAAACTTTTGGCCAGATAGTCGATAGGTATGGAAGGTAGATTTGTACCAAGTTTTATGCAATTCCATACAAGAGTAAAAGTAGGGAGCCACACATAAATTTGAAAATTGGTCACTTTTTCTTGTTGGTTTTCTGGTGTGAAACGGTTTCAGAAAAAACTACTGCACCGGCTGGATCTTGAGAGAAAAGAATCACGTGCGACTAATTTGTACGGTATGGCCCCCCAGAACACCGCTGCTTCAATTGATTTGTAGTATTGCCAAGAATATTAGTTATGTCAGCCCAAAAGAATGCCAACTGAAATGCTACTTCTCTTTTCCTTAAAACGCTTTCAGGCTACACGAACGTGTTGGTGTATTTACATTTTGCTTTAAAACTTTGTGTGGCAGTGACAAATTTTGCACTTTCTATCACCGATTGAAAGTAGACATCTGGCAGCATCTTGCACTATCCAGTACTATCTAGCAATTGCCTGCAGTAAGCGAAGGAAGGCACAACGGCATTTCTTTTAAAGAAACAAACGAGCCACTACCGCCTTAATTAATGAGTGAAAATTTCGTACGTCCTCGTGCGCCTGGGATCAAGCTGTAACGGTTAACAATATCACTACCGGTAGATGGAGCCATGGTATTTTCGTTCGCTTTTCAATCGGTGATAGTGCCTCTTTAAAGCTAACGAAAATTTGTCTAGGAAAGGTATGTAAATTGAATCGCAAAGTAGCTGTTACGATTTACATTTAAAAACTATGCACTACTGAATATCTGTACTGCCGGACAAAACTCCGTTGCTTAGTAACTTCCTCAGCAATGCTGATTTGTAGACTCAATCATGTTCTCGCTCCCACCTCCCATGCAATCAAGAATAGAAGCGCCCGGGAAATGTACTCGTGCTCTTGTCGATGGTGGCATGTGAACGATCCTAGGTATATAAGCAAAATTGTCCCTTTCCATCCGGAGATGACCTTAGCAGTTGTGCACGTCCACAAAATTGCATGCCCAGAAAATAAATTTCGGAGGCGGGGGGAGGGGAGGGGGTTAGGTCAGTGTGACATACTTTTTCTGGGGGAGTATGAGTAGGTGTGAAAAAATGTGACATGAGGGAGGGAGGGGGTCAAAATTGGCCAAAAAAAGCGTGATATACTTTATGAATGGTCCCTAAGATTCACCTAAATTTGAATGGAAGACCTGTCGTAAGTTAAAAAACTGAAGTCAGAAGTACCAAAAAAACTAGAAACTTACTGATAAATGTTCCACAGCACAAAAAGCTGAAATCAGCTAATGGGGCCCCCCCCCCCCCCACCAAAAAAGAAGTACACGATGACAGAGTAAGGAATGAAACAAAACAACGTGTATTAAAAGACTGGGTTTGTAAGAATTCGAGATGCAACAACCTAAAAGAAAAAGAAAACATAAATGTCCCAAAAGTCACTAGAACCCAGGACATTCGCGTACTATTAATATCCCCGACTTAGTAAGCGGTTGTTGCGGTTTCGAGTTCAAACCGTGGCAGTCGTGTTTTCTTTTTATTTCTCAGATTATTGCACCTATTATTTTCACAAACTGGGTCTTTAATGAATTGCTTCTAATCAATTTACTCGGTAGATTGATCCCAATTTTTTTTAAACGTTAAAAAAGGAATAACATCAAGATGTCTCAACCAACCTGGCAAACAAATCTCTCGAATCTCTTGCAAAAAAACTTGCCGAAAGTTAAAGATGATAAAGGAACAAAAATTAACGATGGTTTAAAGTATAGTTTGTCTTTTTCCATAATGTTTAACAATTTAAAGGGCACGGGAACTCCTTTTTCGAACGAAAAATCGAAATATAAAGGGTGGATTTTGCCTAAAAAACCGGAAACTCAAAAATTGAAAATTCTTAAACGGT
This sequence comes from Lithobius niger, assembly GCA_023313725.1. Taxonomy (NCBI): domain Eukaryota; kingdom Metazoa; phylum Arthropoda; class Chilopoda; order Lithobiomorpha; family Lithobiidae; genus Lithobius; species Lithobius niger. The sequence goes on from JAHWFP010256573.1 coordinate 165,884, forward strand.
ACATTTGTAAAAAACTAGAGATCGAGTGTGAAGATCAGAAACTAGTTTCCTTGACCATGTTCGATTATCTTAATTCTATGCACGCAGCGTCAACCTGTTACTCCTCTTGCGAAAAGGCAAGCGACTGCGATAAACCACTTACCATCTTACCATGTTTTGGTGCTTTAAACTTGACGGAAGTTACCGGGCGAAGTAATGCAGTATATGTTACCAATGATTCTCCCAGTAACGTGAAGTTGCGGTCCACTGCTGAATATGAAATGGTGCATCCAGACGTCTCCGCTGCAAGTTTTCTGATGAAGACTTTACGAGTTTAGTATCTCTGTAAAGATTTAAAAAATGTGTAAATAAAAAACGTGATGGAAATTAAAAACTACCGACTTTTTTGTACCCAAGAAAGAATCGAAAAATCACCCATTCTTACCTTCAAATATCAGATGCTTAATTATAGGGCCTGCAAATTGTTGAAAAACTAACTTACTGTGTAATTTCATCTGTAACGAACGATGGTTGGATTTTGACAAGATTATTTATTTACAGTAAAACTTTATGTCAACCAAAGTACAAAGCATTGAATTCTATATTTGCCGAAATTGAGGAAAAAATTGGAAGGGATGTCGAATTTTTTCACGGTTCTCAAATATATTGAATTCCTCCCAAAGAACTGCACCCAAAATTTAGAAACCTTGTTCTTTTTTGACGACAGCCTTTTAGATAAACAAAAAAATATCGAATGCTACTTTTGTCAAGGACGGCATTCGAACACCGATATGTTTTAGTGCAGTCAGTCTTACACGAAAATTCCTAAACAAGTGGTTAGAGACAATACAAATTTAATAATACTTTTTCCGGTGGATGAGTTAAATTTGAAACACGTTTATGAAAATCATGTTGGTCCTGATGTGGAATTTTCAGAGTTTAAAACGTTGTGTCAAAATTGTTGGAAAAAGCCTTATGGATTTTTAGCAATTAACAAAACGTTAAACGAGGGGAGATATAAACGTTCGTTTTTACCTATTAAACAAAAGAATAGAGACAAAACGAGAAATAGCAAAACTCAAAAGACGTTTAACTAAAAAAAAATTTAAGTCGTTGTTTGGGGAAGATAGAGCAAGAATAATCGCCAAAAGAATTTTTTAACCTGTAGTAAGCACCTTGAAATCGAGGCTGGTCTTGGGTGCAACCAAGCAAACTATGCCGATTAAAAACACTCTAGCCATGCAAATTAAACCAATTAAAACCACTCTAGCCACACAGACGACCCCGATTAAAGCTTACAAACCTGAATAAATTGACGATAATGACTACAAAGCATTGGGTTTATCCCCGCCACCTTCCCAAGCCGTTACTCCTAGTGAGAAGACATTGTTGACCCCTCTTAATTTCAGTCTCGCTAAATATTCAACACCAGCTGAAGCTCCTATAATGCGAATTCCTCCCGACACCAAAACTGAATATGTCTCTACAAGCACCTGTCCTAAACACACCCCTACATATTCTGTAGCACAAGCAAGACATATTTCTACCCCGCCTGAGCTTTCTAACATTAACACGCTAAAGTCCCGTGATAGTTTGTTACTTGGTCAGAATATTGGAGACACTGCTAAATATTTCTTGGTAAAATTTTTCGAAAATCCTAAAGACACTGAGCCAGTATTCGGGCGGGCTACAGTATTACAAGAAAAAGGTTAGCTGACCTTTGGTAATAAAACTTAAAATCTTTGAAAATGACGTAGTCGAAAATCAACAATACGTGGGAAGGCGCAGGTTGTGGAATTTGCTAGTATACAAAGAATGAAAAAACTTCCATCGCGCCGGAAGTTAAAGCAGCTTATGCAGCCATATTAAAAAATACTAACGCTATTTATCATAACAACGACCCTAGTACTCATAAATCAAAATCTAATCGGAGCGTCAAGTATCGGTCTGTTATCGCTTCTATTTGGGAGGACCTCAAGAAATCAGGGACTGACGTGGTTAAAAAAGCAGGTAGCAGAGTGGATTATAAATATTACGAAAATCCTAACGACCTGATGAAGAGACTCAGGCTTTTATATAAATCCACTCTGGCAGGTCATAACAGACATAAAAACGAGATGATTGAAATTTTATCAGAAATGCAACAAATAATAATTATATTATCCACCAAAAAACAGTGGCTTATCTAAATTTGGGGTTAGGTTGAATAAATCAAGAAACAGCTTATTCTGGCTTGCCTGTCTGGTGAAATTCGAGCCAAAGCAACTGATTAAAACCACTCTAGCCACACAGACGACCCTGATTAAAGCTTACAAACCTGAATAAATTGACGATAATGACTACAAAGCATTGGGTTTATCCCCGTCACCTTCCCAAGCCGTTACTCCTAGTGAGAAGACATTGTTGACCCCTCTTAATTTCAGTCTCGCTAAATATTCAACACCAGCTGAAGCTCCTATAATGCGAATTCCTCCCGACACCAAAACTGAATATGTCTCTACGAGCACCTGTCCTAAACACATCCCTACATATTCTGTAGCACAAGCAAGACATATTTCTACCCCGCCTGAGCTTTCTAACATTAACACGCTAAAGTCCCGTGATAGTTTGTTACCTGGTCAGAATATTGGAGACACTGCAAAAAAAAGATGAAAAAGTATTTTTGAGGGAAAAAAATACGATGGATTTTTCTGAAAATAAGTTGAATACTTAAGGCTCGTATGAAGATTCACCTAAGATTTAATGGCAAATCTGTCATACGTCCAAATTAAGTCATAAGTATAAAAAAAAACAGAAACTAACTGAAAATGTTGCTCAGCACAAAAAAAGCAGAAATTTCTCATGCCTGTTTACATGTTAACCAGTAAATTTACCATAACATGTAAAATTACAAACATCTTCCCCCCTCTAGGAAAAACTGGCTTACATGTCTGAAATTCGAATCAAAGCAACTGACTTTACATGTTAACCATTACTTTTAAGATAACATGTAAAATTACAAACATCTCCCCCCTACAAAAAAAATGTTCGTAGATGAACATATAAGCAGCTGATTTCCTCGTTTTTCTGTCCTCGGTTTAGCTAGTTTCCTTATTTTTTTAGTTTTTCAATCCTCCTAAAAAATGCATTTACAGTCACATAAAACTTATAAATTTGGTTGGCGTTCCTCCGATTTGCTCGTTTTCACTTAAGACTGACTTTCATGCAGGTATAACTGTCAGGTCTAAATACAGCACAATAATTTATCTAGAATTTTAACGCCTTGAAATAAGCTCACCTAAGAATTCTTTTCCCTACTGAAGGAATAAAAAACCGTTTTCTGAGTATTTATGGCAGCGATAAACTCAGTAGGATTCATTAATTTCTTGTAGGTACTCATTTTCAAATAATTCTGAGCATAAATGTCATGCAAAATCTTCTAGAGCTGTAATTATGTGCATAATTTATAATGACTTATGCACTGTGAAAGGTTGGTATGATGTATGCATTTCATTATACAAACAATGTCTATTTGAGTATTTTTACAGAAATATACAGGTTGATCTACAAAAAACTTATAACCCACACCCCTCAAAACTAGGAGAAGACAAGTCAAATGGAAACGGGAAGATTTCTGTCTTCTTTTGGTTCTGTGGTGTGCTAACTAGAAAATTCAGACTTAGAATATTGTGGGTCGTCAGTTTTTTTGTGGACCAACCTGTATTCATTCCTAATTTTATTTCATATTATAATTAATATTAATATAATTCATATTAACAGGGTTTGCACAAGAAATTCAAGAACTTTCAAGAACAAAAACTTTTTCCAAAACGGGTCTCATTTTTCAAGGACTATTCCAACACCGATGCTGTTTTTTAAGGACTTTGTTAACCAACAAGCTTACTCAAATAATCTCTAGTTTTACCAGTGAAGAGCCAACGACAGCTCACTAAACAATAAAAATGTTCTGGTATTAAACATGACCAGAAAAACAAACAAGGGAAAATGCAGGGGGAAAAACGTGGAAAAATTGCTTTCTGGCTTTTTTCGTGTTGTAAGTTAGGCTAGGGGTATTATTTTAAATTAAGACGAAAAAAATAAAATTCAAGGTCTTTCAAGGACATAGCTAACAATTTCAAGGCCTGGACTTTTTCTAAACAAATTCAAGCACTTTCAAGGACTTTGTGCGAACCCTGTATTAAATCCCTAAAGGCCCCTAATTAATCCCCAAAAGCTCCTAATTAAGAATGCAAAGGGATCCCTAATTCTCCCCTAAAAAGCCCTCAATCAAAGTCTGTAAAGAGGCCTCCCTCCCCTTCCACAAAAATTACTTAATTTAATTATAGTCTAGATTTGAGCTTTTTTGTTTTTACATCTCTACTGTTCAGTGGTAACCACTTCATTGTAAATAAAGTTGGCACTACCCCCTCCCCCCACCGGAAATGTTTGGAGATGAACATACGAGCTAATACATAACTATAAATGTCAATTCTAAATGGAGCACAATAATTTATCTAGAATTCTATGGTCTCGATATAAACTCACCGAAGAATTTCTTTTCCCCACTGAAAGAATAAAAACCTTTTTCCGAGTATTATGACAGTGATAAAACTCAGCAGGGCATATTAATCATTATTTCTTGTAGGTACTTAATTTGAAGTAATTCTAAGCATATACGTCACTCGAAAAATTGCTACAGCCGGAATTACGTGCGTAATTTATAATGACAGTTATAGACTCTGAAAAGCATGTATGACTAGCCCTCTAAAAATGTCCCTAATTAAAGTTTTCAAAATGGTACCTAATTCTCTTTTCCCAAAAGTCCTTAATTCATTAACACATAGATTTGAAGTTTAATAACATCTCTGTAATGTCTAATGCAGTGCCAAAACAGGACCACTGCACCGTGACCGAGGTTAGCCTAAGTCACATTCCCCCAAAAAGTCCACCACAGTACTTTTTACAGTTGCAAATTAAAATACACTTATAAGAGACAACTCGTATTTTCTTACCCAACATAGGAGGCACAAAGTACTATCATTACCTTGAAAAAACTATCATAAAAAATAATTACTTGTTAAAATTAAATGACAGCACTTACCTCTTGATAAACTAGAAAAGTACTTGTGTTAGTTAAAAAGAAAAACGTACAGTTGATTTCCTGACTAAAACTGAAAAGGCCTACTTAGGTTAATTTACCTAGGGAATGCTTGTGTTAAAAAAAACCCTACTTGGCTTCCTGACCCCCTAGAGTACTTATTCAGCTCCGGGGGCTAGGGAAGCGCTCATGTTAGTTGAAAGAAGCCCGACTTGGCTTTCTGACCCCCTAGAGTACTTAGTAAGCTCCGGGAGTCTAGGGAAGCGCTTGTGTTAGTTAAAAAGAAAACCTACTTGGCTTCCTGACCCCCTAGAGTACTTAATTAGCTCCGGGGGGCTAGGAAAGGGTGAGTGCTCCCTTGGCCGTGCAAGGGAACACTTATTTAAACCACAGAAAAACCTGGTTTATATACTGCTTGGGTAACCTACTTTTCAAAAAAGCAAAAGTTGGTTTTGAAATTGTCCGGACGGATTTTCTTTTTAGCTGGCTAAGCTGCGCACAGCTGCATTTGCCATTTGCAAAAGATTTTTCGCACGGGACGGTTTAAATTGAAGAGCAGGTAAGAAGATCGTTTATTTCACTGATTTTATACGTAAAATGAGGCTTAATAAAAGTTATAGGGTTAGACCAAATCGTAAAAAAGGTGTTAGAATAAATTTTTTGGATTCTATGCTTAATAAACCTTCAAATTAACGACTTTTGTAGCGATGTTTCCAGATAACACCAAACGGTAAATTGAAAGTAAATGTGCCGAGTGTTTCCAAAAATTATTACAAGCTGGCGGTTCAGTTGGCGGTTCAGCTGGCGTTTGGTTGATAAATTGGGAACGGTCGTATATTTTTTTTACAATTCTTGATTTCAATCACTGGTTAGGCGCTAGTTTATGATAGTGTTGATATTACAATTGGCCAATTATTTACGTCAAAATCCTTGACTTTTGGTTTAAATCCATCTGACAATGTTTTTACATGCCATACACATCATGAATTTATTTTTTATGTCACTTTATGTTCAGTTATTAAAGGCTTGTTGTTTTGTAAAAAATAAAAAAGTACCTACCTTCTGCAATTGTGCGAGGCCCTTTTTTTGGCGTACGTAACTACAACATAATCGCGAAGTAAATAAATCATCGATTAGGCTTTCCTGGCACGGATCTGCTGGAAGGCCCATTTTGTTGACAAACCCCAGGAGTTGGAAAACCTGATTCGTACGAACGATTATGTTTTTTTTGTCAGGCAACACGAGTGAATAGCATAATTTTGGGACATTAATTCAAAAAAAATTCCGTATATTTTTAGTGAAGTGCAAATTTTTTAAAAACTTTATTGGGTTTTCTGGAAACATTCTTTCCTGAGAATGTGGCCACCAGAAGCTATTAGTCAATTTTAGAGGTCAATGCTACTCGGGGTATACACAACTTTCACTTGTAGGTCAGTGGACAAAAAAACTCTGCAAAATAGGATTCAACTAGAAAGTTATGTCATTACCCCCACTTTGTGACATCATCATCGTGTGCATTTCGTCGATCTCGAGCAGGGTGGGAAAGTGCTTTTGTTACCTTTGTACGCACCCTTGACGTCATTACCCCAACTCAGTGACTTCATCGATCTGGAGGAGGGTGGGAAATGTCTTTTTGTTACCTTTTAGCACCCCCAACCCCCATTCCCCATGACATCCATAACACCAATTTTGGATTTCATCGATCTTTAGGAGGGTGGGAAGAGCATTCGCATTATAAGAATTCTCAAAGTTTCAGAACGTGAAACTGACGAATTAGCAACATTATGGGGCGAACCAAAAGTTGGTGGTTCCCAAAATCGGAGATAGTGCAAATGCTTCATGTGCATCACATTGTGAAGATTCTCAAAAGCTTCAGAACAGTAAAATGACGAATTAGTAACATTATGGGGGGCACTGTCGCAAATGTTTCATGAGCTTTCAAGATTTTTGGGAGTTGAAAATTGGGTGGGGGTTGGAGAATTCTCATAAATCATTGTAGTTTAGTAAACACAAAATGCTTCATGCCCGTGAAAATCATGCAATAAAATATTCACTTAACTTTTTTCGCAGTTTTCTGAAGCCCTACAAAGCAAAAATAATTAATTTACCGCTATGAAAGATATCTCATCAGACGATCAGACCTGGATTAGCTACCCACACTCTGTCAAAAAGGTTGCTGTGTCTTTTCATTTGCATTAAGGAGAAGGTGGGGGAGTAGGTTGAAATCTGCTGATACAATTTTTTTTTAATACTGGGGCTTACCAGACGTAAAGTAACGTCAATTAAATAAGGTCATTAGGCAAAATGACCTTTATTCCAAATATCAAGGTCAACACCTTGAAAAATGACAAGGGCTGAAAATTTAAAGATCAACTCCAATGTAAAATAACAGCAGCATGCAGCAGTATGCAAGGGTCCAGCTAGTATCTCAAATTAATTTAGCCCAAAATTATTTTAGAAAAATGTTTTTTTTCCAGGTATTATTAGCCTATGCTATGCTGGGAAGAAGTACGTATTTATTTTCACATTTCCAACTTGGCTCTTTCTGTTAAAGGCCGTACCTTCGTACTTAATACTTGCTGAAGACAAGAAAAGCTAGGGGGGGAGGAGGGCAGTTGTCTTGCCTCACCCTCTAAAGATGTAGGCTCGCCACTCTGTACAAAAGTACAAAGCAAAAAACACAAAGGAATTGTGCATACAAAACATGATACTAAAAGTTAAAAACTCTCACAAGCCACATGCCTCCTTAAAATTATTGAGTGTAAAGTCGGTGCATCCACGTGCACCAGAAAACAAGCAGTAAAGTTAAGCCTAACGACATCACGAGCGCCTTTGTCTATATATCGACCATTTTGAAACACAGATTTTGAACCACTAGATGGGTGCCATCTGGTGACAGTGATATCGTTAATCTTGACCGCTTGCTCCCTGGTGCACGCGGATGCACCAACTTTATATTCTGCAATGAAGGAGGCATGTATCCACGACTTGGCTCTGCTTAATTTAGACACACATAGCAGTATCCATAAAATCACCTAAGAAAATAACGTAATTCAATACACCACCAATGCTGGTGCTTCATGGCAGAAAGTGTTAGTCACTCCGGGGGCTTACGAAATCGAAGATTTGAATAAATTTCTCAAGTCAGCAATAGATGCAAATGGCCATAGCAAGGATGCCATTACAATTCTTCGGAATCTAAACATTTAAAGAACCGATTTGATAATTACCGATCCGAATTATGGCTTTATCCTTTTCGGACAATAAGAGTTAGGCTCCAGTTTTGGGGTTTGAATCGGGCAACTATTTTATAAGTCTAGAAAGTCAAAATACGGTCTATATTATGAGCGCAATACAATTTTCGAGCACGTCCTTAACATAAGAAATTAGTACCTAAACAACGATACTCAGCCCCATTTATGCTCCTTTCATCCCAATTCACGTTCCGGTTTCAAATCATAGGCCCTCGTAATTTAATTACATCATGGTTACTACCAACTTAATCATAAATAGTAGAGTTTGGTTCACTCCGCAGACCAACGAGCCGTTGGATTTAAATGCTGCGACGCTCACAGTGCGTCTTCATTTGGGATCTAAAAATTAAAAAGGATAAGAATGGCTTGTGTTTGGGAAAAAGGGAAAGGATTCTTTCTTAATTTTAACTCTAATAATAAAAACAAACGGTTTGACGCCTAGAAACAAAGCTTTCATCAAATTCATAAGAACACCCAGAAAATGAGCGTAGTAGACGATTACTTAAAAAAACAATGAACCTTTGGTGTACAATTCATCAGTCGAGTTCAAGACACACGCTAGTGTGTCGCCCGCCATGATAAGATGATAACATCCACATAATTATATATATATATATATACACATATATATATACATATGAGCATGGCGACCACTAGACATGTTGTGTCTTTACAGCAAAGGTAGTTTGGCTGTTTTCAGCCATCTGAGGATAAATAAAAGTGCAACAGAAAAGGCTGAAACTAGTTTAATCGGGTGACTTTGGTCGCCTTACAACATAAATTCACTGTTAGTGACACAGCTTAACGTTTCTCTCTAAAGTTGGAAATTTTCAACTGTTGCTAAGCTAGTTGAAATTAGAACACTAGGCTTATCGAAGCACAAGAAGCTGAATATGAACAAGCCTATGCACAGCACCAGACTTTAAAAAGTTTTATCCACAAGCACAGCCTAGGCAGTTAGAAAAAAAGTACAGTTCAGCCAGCACAAATGAAGAAAATATTTTTAAATACTCAATGGAAATTAGTAGTAATGGTAAGCACAGTCAAACAAATTTTTTTAATTTGCAGAAAAATAAGGACAGTTCCCTAGCACTACTAAACTTGCACGATTGAATATCAAAAGCAATAGTATATTGCAAACACAGTTCAAAAATAAAATATTTAAACTTGTCACAGTAGGCTAGTAACTATTAGGCTTAAACTAGGCATAGTTCTTTTATGCATACCAAGCTGAAGCTGTAGCTGTCGCTTTAGAACAGTAGGCCTGAAGTAGGCTCACCAGTTAACATTCCAATCAAGGTCCAATTAGGCTTAGGCCAATGCACTACTTGCTACGGGGTAAGAGTAGAAGGCAGTCCAAGTCCTCACCCAAATAACCAGACTCGTTAGGGTTGAAGTAGATTTATTCAGGTCCACATAGGCAGTACAGTGGTTCAGTAGCTCAGGAAGCTTAGAAGGCTTCGCCACCCTGTAGTGTAGAGGAGAGGAGCGAAGTGTTGCTGGGTTGGAGCCCAGAGGTGAACTGTCCAGCTTAGGCCAGGGGTGTTGGTTAAGTAGAAGCTCAAGTACCAGGATGTAACACAAGGTGTCCCCACAGCACTTCACCCTCTCACCCACATTACCAGGGCCCCACCTACATACAGGTGTAATATACAGACTACCATACAACCATAGTTATGATATCTGGATATGAACCATACATAGCTCTGCCCAATTACATAATTAACGTGCACTAGCACTACATAGCGTATAACATGAGCACACTAAGCATCTTAGGGTGTGACTAACATCTTAAGGTTACTCTACAATAGCTTACGGGAGCACTAGGCAAAATATCGCTGGCAACAGGGGTCCAAACATTCCAAATTATGGCATGATAATTAATGCCGTACCATGGGGAAGGCATGCAATCGAAAAAAAGGGCCGGCCACGACGGACATAGAAACGAGATGGTCGAAAATTTTACAGAAATGCAGCAAGACAAATAACTGCTTGGGGAAAAAGGGTTGCTTATTAAAACTTTGGTTTAGGTTAAGAAAATCGTATATAAAACAAAGAACCATGGAATCAAAAATATCAAGATGCGGTATTGCGTCAAATGTAAACATCACGCTTCTAATGGCCCCGAACCGTTCATTATTATCTCAGAAAATATAACATGCAGATTCTAGTTGTATTTTGCGAGGCATGCGGGACAAAAGGAGCTTCCTTTATCAAGTCTAGGGAAGGAAACATAAACAAAACATAGAGAAGTTACCAAAGCTCGAAATGTTTTTGCTGGGCTATCAATACTGCAAACCGGGAACCAAACTGCAAAATAGATTGGCTTGAGGAGACCCGGGAATCAATAAACTAGATGAAGCCTGAAAAGAACACCATATCACTTACTTGGACTTGAAAGATCGGCATGCCACCAATGAAGTTCTAATTTCCAAAACTCAAAGAGTGAGAGATGATCCTTTTCTGGCATGGAGGGAAAAACTAGCCCCTTCAATCGTTAAGAAAATCATAAACACAAAATTAAGGTTCGGAATGGGAAATTAAAAACCAATCCAAAAAATTTTCCGAGAAGGAAAGTGATTCAGCCTGATCTATCTATGGCAGGCTGACTTGGTTGAAATGATACCTTATGCAAACCTAAATAAAGGGTTTAACTACCTACTAACCTACTTTAACGTCTTGTCCAAGTTTGCTTGGGGGGGGGGGAATGAGGCTTAATGGCGCCCCGACAGCTTGGTCATTAGCGCCAACCTCAGTCACAGTGCAGTGCAGTGCAGTGCTTTGCTTGGGCCATAGCTCTTAAATCTAAAACTGGTATAGAAGTAACCGAAGCTTTCAAAAAGATACTAGCAGGAGTGACACACCGTAAAAATTTACAAGTCGATTCAGGTAGTGAGTTCTACAATAAAGACTTTAAGCGCTACTTAGGCTCCATAACATCAATATCTACTCAAATGAAAACTCGAACGTGGAAAAGATTCACCAGACAGGGGAATTACAAGTGGACACTCATTATCGATGAGTTGGTTTCGCATTACGACACTGTTCATTCCACAACAAAACTGAAACTAGGGAAGTAACCAAGCACCATGAACTAGTTCTAAACGGTTGTTGAAGAAACCTAAATTTGCCTTAGGAAATAAAGTCAGGATTTCTAAAGTTAAGAAAATTTTCGATAAGGGGTATTTGCAAAATTTTAAACAAAGTTGTCATGATTCATAAAGTTCAAAAAACCAAACCGGTTACATATCTCTTAAAGGATAAGTCTGGTGAATCGGTGCTCGGAGGATCCTATGAACAGGAAATTCAAAAAACCCTAGTTACAGATATATTTCTAGTGCAGCAAGTATTACATTAGACGAAGAAAAATGCTGGGAAAATGCTTCATTTCGTAAATGGATAGCCTACGACTCCACAGCTGGACGGATAATATAAATAGTTTAAGAATTCACATGTCCATACACGAAAGTACTGACTACATCGTCGCAGGCCCATCTCTTATCATCATAAGGACTGAGAGCAATCTTGTTGATGGTGACTTATTTTAGTTCTCAAGACGCTATTTTGATATGTCTTGTGCACGACTGGTGCTGTTTTCTTAATGCCTTTGCAAGCCATTTTGTTCTTCCCATCCGATTCTAAATCGCTGTAAAGTGAGACCTACAAAATCTGAAATTAGGCAACCTGCACTATCATCTTTCATTTTCCCCAAAATTTTTTTGTTGACGTGTGAGTGTAGAAAATGTTCTTTTGGTTAATCAGATGTAATCGAACAACGACACATCCTCTTCCATATCTTTGTAAACATTGTCCGTTTCTATCGAATAACACAAACTATCTGATCTGTAACTAGGTGTTTACATCTTCCCGGTCCGTACTTTTTCATCACGTGATCGTAGTGAAACCGGTAGACTAATAACTTTGATAGTTCCAAGACGCTAAAACTAACCATGATGGGCTTGTCCAAAATGAAATTTGTGGGAGTCTTTGTGCAAATTACCAAATCCTCGCTTAGAGACGTGAAACTTGTGGTGCCGGGGGGGGGGGGGGGGGGATGCGTACTTGATAGCTTTCCATTTCGTCGTTGCTATCAAAATGTTTTTTCTGTTTCGTTTGTTTTCAATCGTCTTACAGAAAATGGAATTATTCATCATATTGCAGAGGTTTTTGTCAAAATCGTCAGTAGCCACTTGTCGTTTCTCGTTATTCAACTCCAGGTAAGGTTTCAGCCATTGAGCTTGCTGAAAGCTGATCGCTCTGTGTATTTTCTTGAGAACCATACCTAGAGAAATGTAATATTTCAAATTCGTGTAGTAAACCACATACTTTGTCTTTGACTCCACGTCTAATATCAGACCCCCATCACTCTCATATCCGCAATTATCGAGATTTATATCTTCAAGCCAGTGTTCTGGCACCCATTCGTACTCTCCGGTTGGTAGATACTCGCAAATTACACAACCGTACAAGTTATTGAAGTCCAAAAATATGATGTAAGAATTCTTTTTATGGGGTTCGAAGGTAGATGGCATATAAAGGTTGTTGGCCACTTATACCCTTTTCCACCATAAGAGGCATGTCAATATTTGTGAAAAGATACAAAGACACTCCCGTCCTCTTGATCCCAAGATAGAGAGGATGTAGAAATCTAATGGGAGGGGTCCAATCCTTAACTAGCCAAACTCATCGCTGTAAAGTTTTCAAAGACTTCGACTAAATGCCCAATGCCCGTCCATAATTACAGTGGTACTTCTCCAAATGTTTTGCATCGGCTTAAATCCCAAATCTTCATCGCGTGATCGTAAGATTCTGAGCAGATTGCTAACACTTCCATGTTTGTCAGGTATTCGTACAAAAACACATCTTTTCGCATAAGGCCTTGTACGAGTTCCATCGATTCCCGTTCGAAACGATTGTCCGTAATGCTGAAGCGCTTTAAGTTCAAAGCTGAAGTTTCCAACGATGCCATCAAAAACGCTAGACTATCAAAGAAGGTAAAACCACCTAATTTCATGCTGCTGATGCTTTCCTTGTTCTTAGCGATGATCCTCACATTATGCAGAGCATTCAAATATTTAAACGAAATCAAAGCCTTCACGACGAAATGACAGTCGTATTTTTCGAAATATGCACCGCTATGTTTTTGTTTAAAGTGTAAGCAAAGTTACACTTGCTGTGGGCGGGCTCCTCTAAATTCACCGGTGATGTGGTTTTGGTCTCGTACCATCGTAAACCTGTTAAACTGTTCTCGGGGAGGGGTAAATGCCCCGTGTTTGCAAAGATGGCACAGCGCAGTTGTCTTGCAGAGCAACCACTGCTCCTTGGTTAAACGTTTCATTCATTGCTTGTGGGTATCCACGTAACTAACAATCTTTTTCTGCTCCTTTAATATAAATTCGAATAAAATTTTCACGCAGTCCACTCCTGTGTACAAATACTCCACCTAAATGGTCCACAATCACATAGGCAGAACTACAAGCTTGATATATGTGGTTTACTGTGGTGTATGTGTCATTTACATCACAACTGGAGACTGGTTGGAGCACCGCTTCAAAGTCCACTAAAGCTATGTACAACCTTTTGAGTTCGATTTTGAAATTCTTAAACTGGATAACATCATTGTTGGGCAATGAGGTCTTTTGATAAGGAACTCCCTCGCAAGAAGGAAGATGCTCGTTTTCAAACCTGAAACGATTTTGAAAACTGTGTAGACAATGTCTGCAGAAATTCAAGTTCCTGTTGGGGTTGAAACTCGTGATGAATTTGTTGAAATCTTTATCGTCACATAGTGTCCATTGAAAAAAAAGCAAGTCAATGTGATCCTTACTTTCAACTAAGGAACTCGTGCGATGAATGCAAGTTCGTCATTCTCGAAACCAAAGAGAGATACTGAAATGTTGTTGGCTCATTCGAACGCCGCGATCTTGGATAAAGGAACGGAGTATTTATCCAACATACTAACAACTAACTCGTGCACATGAAGAAGGTAATGTTTTGTATCCTAGTTATGCTGCGAAGATGGAGCGGGGTGTACACTAGCCAACATGGACCACAGAAAACATTTAAAATCCTCACTGTGCACACTGACTAGTATATCAGGACCTAGTTTGAGCTTGAGGGGAGTGCTGCGTAACCTTTCCCAGCAAAAGATCTAAATATTCCAACACATAATTTGGTACACACGCATTGCTTGACAATCCATCCACTTCATTCTACGGCAAACTGTTCAATACTGTAGCTTTTGACCACACCCAGCGTTAACCTTGGCACCAGAAGGTGAGAGGGTCAATTTTGCTAGGTATCTCCTATCAGAAAACCTAGTTTCTTTTAAATGCCACAATCGACATGAGCACGAGACATCACAGGGCCCTTTTCTACCCAAAAATGCCAGGGGTGGCTGAGGCCGGATTCAAACCCAGGACCATCAGGATAACCATCAGGCAACCTTGCCCCACAACTGTTTAATACTATACAGAATCATGTTAGATATTTCCGAGAGAACCTCCTAGTTCCCCACTCTGACCAGGTTGGAAATGAAATAAGCTTTAATAGTTTCTGTATTATCCGTCGTTTATTCAAAGAGATTACATAATCCAATTTGAGCTTTTATGTTTAGTGTACAACGTTGACATTGTCCTGAAAGATTCCAATATTTACCTTCATACCGTTTCAACAAACTCAAGGGCTCGTAGTGCATTTCATCCGACATGAAATCCTGCTTGAAAGTAAAGAAGCAACTGTTGAAAGCATCGCGCACGAGATCAAACCTGCGAAAATCCAAACTGAATGGCCTCACCTAAATTTCTGTATCGTCGGTCACCTCCATCTGTCTTTCAAATAGTGAATCATGTAGGACAAGGCCCAGTCGATTCTGGTATCCTCTATTTATTATAAGTACGACTAGAGATCTGACGTTGTTGACTACGAGGTTGAAATTTGCGGGTTTTTGAGAAATTATTTCTTTCTTCAACAGAGGTTTGATTTTTGGGAAAAAGACTATGTCTCTTTTTTGAAGATTTTCCAGTTTCCCCTCGCATGTTGTTTTACAGCCCCTCTACACTTGTTCTGTTTATACGTGAGCTGACTAGAGTAAGACACACCGCACGATTTACAGGTTACATTACATTTTCCTTTCGTGCCTCTCTTTATATATATTGTTCCTGAATGTCTTTTCGCAGTATTGACACAAGAAAATCCCATTGTCAGACATTAGAAGATAAGGTTTTTCTTCTTCCTCTTCGTTCATCGGAAGAAAATTAGACGAATGTGAAAGCCTGGTATGAACTACATACAGCTTGTTCCAAATCGGGAAAATAATTCCAACAAACTTCGCAGTAATAATATATACCCCCAATTTGATTTTATCAGGCGCAATTATTTTTCCATCGCATCGGTCGTGGGGCGCCAAAAATTCATTGTAGGAAGAAACGAGTCCTCCCCAATCAACACAAGTTTACCTTCTACAAATGTTTTTCCACCTCTTCTCGCTATAAAAACTCAACCTTGCATTTCTTGCACTGGAACCTCGAATCCACGTCGTACTTGCAGCCATTGCTAATATAAAGATCGTTTAAACCCACCGCTGGCTAAACTAGTCCCAGGCCAACCATGCACTAGAAAGTTATATGATCGTATCCCCCTCCACATTAAAATACCCACAGGGTTCACCGAACAGCAACATCAATGTATAGTAAAACCTACAAAAAATACTTAAGTAGAAGAGGGTAAAGAGGCCCATCTGCAGGGGTTTCCTGATGGGTTGCTCAAAATGGGTTGCTCTGCGTTATTCCCCCTACTACTATTGGTTTAATTCCTCCCAAAGAACCGGATCCAAACTTTAAAAACCTATTTTTTTGACAAACCAAACCCAAAACCAAAACAAACCAAAAATCATTGAACGTTACTTCGCCCAAAAGCGGCATTTAAACGCCGATGTTTTTTTTATTACAGTCAGTCCTACACAAGAATTCCTAAACAAGTAGTCAGACACAACAGAAATCTATTAATCCTTTTTCCAGTGGATGATTTAAATTTATAACACGTTTATGAGAATCATGTTGGCCGTGACATAGAATTTTAGGACTTTAAAACGTTGTGTCAAAATTGTTGGAAAATTTTGAAAAACCTGAAGGGTTTTTAAATTAACGTTTGAGTGAGAGAGAACAAGAAGAATTGCTACAAGAATTTTTTAACCAGTATTAAGCAATGTAAAACCGATAGTTGACACTCTAAAACCAACATCGGTCAGTGGTGTAAAAACTCTAGCCCAGCACGCGTAAACTATACCGATTAAAGCTTACAAAGGATGAAGGAACTGACGAGGATCACTATGAAGCATCGTGTTTATCCCCGTCCCTTTCCCAAGCCGTTACTCCTAGTGAAAAGACATTGTCAACCACTCTCAATTACAGCCTTGCCGAATATTCAACTCCGGCTCAAGCTCGTATAATGCAAATTTCTCCAGAGATTCTTTCTAAATCGGAATACGCAACTACGAGCAGTGGTCCTAAAATCACCCCTACATATTCCGCTGTGTAACCTAGACACATTTCCACTCCCCAGAGCTTCCTAACATTGCTCTCGATATCTTGTTACCTGGCCGGTTTTTGGAGAAACTGCTAACTTTTTCTTGATGAAATTTTTCGAAAATCTCAAGGAGACAGACCCAGTATTCGGGTTAGTACAGTATGACAGGAAAAAAGTTGTGCTGACCTTCAGTAATAAATTGTTTAAAATTTTTGAAAATGACATACTGATTGAGGGGGGAGCAATACGTAGGGAGACGCGGGCTTTGGAATTTGCTAGTTTTCAAAGATTTGGGAAGACATGATATCGAAGAAAAGGACAGGCACGGTTAAAAACGTGGGTCATTTCAGCATGGTCGATTACAAATATTACGACGATCCAAATGACTTGATAAAGAGACTCAGGCTTTTGTACAAATCTGCTTTGGCCAGCCGCGACGGACATAACAAGATGTTCGAAATTCTATCAGAAAAACAGCAGAGACAAATCATAAAGGCTCGGGAAGAAAGGGTGGCTAGAGGAGGTCCAGGAATTAAAAATGTAGACCAGCGGTTCCCAACCTTTTCTACAGTATTCCTCCCCATTGGGACTAGTATGCAATGGAACCTCCTCCCCCAAGACTCTCCACCCCCAATGCTACACGGGGTAGGATTGGGAGGGGTCGAGCCTCCCCTGGAATGCTAAGCGTTGAGGTTCCTCCGAGGGGGGGGATGGGGAGGCTCCCTCATAAAGAAGGCTGGGGCAAGTGCCATAAGCTAATCCAGCATGGTCCAGCTACCATTTAAAAAAAAATATGCTTGAATTTGCAATATTTTTCTGCATTTTAGTTAGGTATGCAGGTTCCATAAGAATCCCTTTCAAATTTTTCAAAAATATTTGTTTTTTTTGTTTTAACTAAGGCCTCATCAGTGGGGGCAGCTACCGTATTTTTAAGAAATAAGCGTTAATTTGAAACGTTTCCCTGCAACTTATTTTTTATAGTTCTTCTGAGGGGGCCTTCCAGTCGATCCCAGTGTTCCCGAGTGGCTCAATGTGATACTGCATTGCTGCGTAATTAAAAATAAATAAAAACGAATGATACTGGTTAAGTCTTGAAAATATTTACAATAATGTAACTTTAAAAAAAAATGGTTGGTAGCAGGTATAGGTTTGTCAATGGCGAGAACTTTGCGATGCATCGTTAAAAAAGTCCACTTCATCTGGCAGCATCTCGGACCTCCCCTGCAGTTGCTCTAAGCCCCCCTAGGGAAGCGCGCCTCCCTGCATGTGAAACGTGGAACTAGACGAAGCATGCAATGAAGTTCTACTTTCTAAAGCTCAAAGAGTGAGAGATGATCCCTCTCTGGCATGGAGGGAAAATCTAGCCACTTTGATTGTTAAGAAAATCATGAAAACAAAGCTAAGATACAAAACGGGAATTAAACAGGATGCATTACTCGTAAAAGAACTTCACAAACCAACCCGAAAAAATTGTCCGATACGGAAAGTGATTGTACTGAGCCAGAATGATCTATGGCAGGCTGACTTGGTGTAAACGATACCATACACCAACCCAAATAAAGGGTTTAACTACCTACCAACCTGCATTAACGTCATGTCCAAGTTCACTTGGGCCATTCTGCTTAAATCTAAATCTGGCATAGACATTACAAAAGCTTTCAAGAAAATACTCGCAGGAGCGACAACCCCTAAAAATGTACAAGTCGATTTAGGTAGTGAGTTCTACAATAAAGACTTCATATCCATACTCAAGCACCATAACATCAATTTGCACTAAACGTACTATGAGAAGAAAGTGAGCTTGGTAGAACGTTTCTACAGAATGCTAAAAACTTGAATGTGGAAAAGATTCACCAGGCAAGGGACTTACGAGTGGACGCACATTATCGACGCGTAAGTATCCAATTACAGTAACACGGTTCATTCCACCATAAAACTTAAACCAAATGAAGTAACCGAATGTCATAACCGTTGTTGAGACGATCTAGTACTAAAAGATTGTTGAATAAACCCAAACTCAACTCACGATTTGCTCAAGAATTGCTACAAGAATTTTTTAACCAGTAGTAAGCAATGTAAAACCGATAGTTGACACTCTAAAACCAACATCGGTCAGTGGTGTAAAAACTCTAGCCCAGCACGCGTAAACTATACCGATTAAAGCTTACAAAGATGAAGGAACTGACGAGGATCACTATGAAGCATCGGGTTTATCCCCGTCCCTTTCCCAAGCCGTTACTCCTAGTGAAAAGACATTGTCAACCACTCTCAATTACAGCCTTGCCGAATATTCAACTCCGGCTCAAGCTCGTATAATGCAAATTTCTCCAGAGATTCTTTCTAAATCGGAATACGCAACTACGAGCAGTGGTCCTAAAATCACCCCTACATATTCCGCTGTGTAACCTACACACATTTCCACTCCCCAGAGCTTCCTAACATTGCCCTCGATAGCTTGTTACCTGGCCGGTTTTTGGAGAAACTGCTAACTTTTTCTTGATGAAATTTTTCGAAAATCTCAAGGAGACAGACCCAGTATTCGGTTCTAATGTTCTAGTGTTCTAATGTTAAGAAAATTTTTGATAACAAGTACTTGCAAAAACTCGAAATTTGATAATTCGTAAAGTGCAAAAAACCTACCGGTTACTTATCTTCTAAAAGACAAGACGGGTAATTTGTTGCTCAGAGAATTTTACGAACCGGGGCTTCAAAAAACTCTTAGTTCCTAATTTGTTTTTAGTAGAAAAAGTATTATGTAAGAAGAAAGGAAAAGATGGGAAAATGCAATACTTCAGTAAATGGAAGGGTTATGACTCCAAATACAACAGTTGGACAGACAAAATTAGCATTCTTAAATATGTCCTTTCCTTTTTTCCGTGTAAAATATTTCAATACAATAAAAATTTGTTTTCTTCCCTTCCTTAATTTTGTTTTCTTCCTTAATAATAAAAAGGGATAAATATTTTACATTTTCAGAATTGATCCAAACAAATATTTCACTTGCGTTTACTGAGCAGAAATATTCCCTTCTCATATTCAGCTACAGAACCACCTTCGGTCGGTACATTTGTCCATTATGAAAGAAGAATGCGAGTGTTTCATCGTCATGTTTTCCGTATATATGAGGGATTGCGTTTATTTATCCCAAATACAGCGGTTCTACCATCATCAATACGAAACGCTTCTGCTGGAAGAAATGGGACTTATAGATCTGCTGCAGTTTCTACTATCGGTTTGGCTGGTCTTACAATCACTTTTACTGGTTAGCCTAAACCAGATGGTCAACTGCAAGACCAAAATCTGCTTGGGGGTTGAATTCGTCAGGGCTACGAATGTTATTCAGGTGGGTTTCTGGTCCTGATACTCAGAAATCTACAACCCTAACGATATTCCCTTGCTCTTGGACGAAGCCTTTGATAAGATTCAAAGTTCTATCGATGCTTTCGCCAAGCATGGAAGTGGTTGCGTTATTTACCGAATAAACAACCTCACCATCAAGGAGGCAAAGTACAAACCGATGCAGGCATCATCCTACATTCTTCTCGCGAAAGCGCTCACTGGCAAGACGAAACCGACAGAACGTAAACGTAAACGTAAACGACGTAAACGTAAACGACAGAAAAGTTTTTTCTACTCGGTACTGGCCACGGGTTTACAATTGACCAGCGAAGACCCAGAAGATTATTTCGAGTTCGACGATATGCTCGATACCAGCAATGAAGCTCGGTGAAATTGACAAATTCGAAAATATGAACGATCTCTCTATTAACGTTACAGGTTTTCACAATGTGGACGGATTGTACCCACTTCTTGTCTCGAAAAATTTAGATGGTCAACCCATCGATCTTCTCTTGCTGGGCAGTAAATACGATGAAGACTCTGGAACGGTTAACACTTATTACTGTGCCAATACAGACATTGCCGAATTTTTAAGCTTCCGAGGTACAGGGACTCACGCCAAGTTCTATTGCCGGTACTGTTTCTCTGGGTTCGGAAAGGAATGGATGCTCTCAACCCACCGGAAATAATGTATGAAAATCAACCCCATGCAAAGGCTTAAAATCAAGTCAGCCGGAGAAAACTTTCTCAACTCTCGGCATATCAACCATAAAAAGCCCTTCTCACGCATTGTCTACACCGATTTCCTTATCCCCGTATCCTTCGCCCTGTCCAAACCGTTCAACCCAGAGCTTCGAGTTCGAGGACTAAAATACATCAGCATGCTCCCCTGCAGCTTCGGTAACATCGTTGTGTGACAGCATGGGGAGACTGTTAGTCAAAAATATTACTTGGGAGAAAGAAGACGCCGTTGACGTGTTTTATTAATGCATCGTGGAATAAGCCCAAGCCGAAAAAAACAGCATCTCTCGCACCAACGTATGCCATTACTGTGAAAAACCTTTCGACTGCAAAGACCCCAAGAACATTAGCGAGTATTAAGGTTAGGGACCATTGTCACATCATGGGGAAGTACAGAGGCGCTGCTCATTCAAATGCAACTTGATCGCTTGAGAACGAAGAACAATTCCTGTCGTATTCCACGGCTTAGAAGGATATACCATGTACCTCCTGGTATAAGCCATGCACAAGTTCAAGGGAAAACTCGAAGTCACTGGCCGAAATGCGGAGAAGTTTCAGAGTACGACGATTAAAAGGAAGGGTGTAAATCTTCGCTTCATGGACAGTCTAAAATTCTTGAAAGCTTCGTTAGACACTCTGGTGGAGAACAGCAGGAAAAGTAACGTCGGATTCCCCATCCTCGAAGCATCCTTGGATTCTGGCCTAAAATCTGCTTGGTTCCAGCATAGCACGACTCAGTAAGATGCTCTAAATCTTCTGACGAGAAAGGGTGTCTACTCTTACGAGCACATGCGAGACATGTCCATTTTCGATGAGGAAGAACTACCAACGAGAATGTTGTTTTTCTCCCAGCTGAAAGACAAAGAGTTAGCGGGTGACGAATATGTTCCGGGACTGAACTTCTGGTTCAAGACGAAAACGAAAAAATTTGGTTAGTAACACGAGATCTATCAAATGACAGACGTTATCCTGTTTGCGGACATTTTCGAAAATTTTAGAAAACTTTGTCTGGAAAACAACAAGTTGAACCCCTGCTACTATGTTTCCACTCCGCGATTTAGGTGGGCGGCTCTGCTCAAAATGGTGAAATTTAAGTTGAAACTTTTCACTCACGTCGGGAAGCACAACCTGATAACTTCCAGCATTTGAAACGGTGCTAATTCCTTTGTAGGAAAGAGGTTCACGACAGCCAACAACAAGTACCATTTCGATTTTCGATCGAATGTAAGGCGGCATTGAAATACACGTCCCAACCCCACGCGACTCCTTTAATATCTTGAACGAAAACCTCGTGCAGATCAACCGGCATATTCGAAGCATTTGGGCGCGATCTTCCGACTTACTCTGGATTCTCTATTTTGGAACTGTCTAAACTTGCGATATACGAGTTCGTTCAACCGAAGTACGGAGACCGAGCAAAATTCCTATTCACCAACACAGACAGCCTTGCCACCAAATTGAAACGAAAGACGTGTTCCAGGACATGCTCCAGAACCGAGATCATTTCGACACGACCAATTACCCCCGAGACCACCGCCTTTTCTCAGGTCCTGGGAAAAAAGAAAGACGAGATGGGCGGCGTACCAATCCAAGAGTTTGTCAGACTGCGAGCGTCGGACACAAGTTGTATACGGTGCAAGTTTCGAAATCTTTCCTCTCGCCGTACGACGACAAGAGGTTCATCTTGGCAAATGGCGAAGACACTCTACCTATCGGCCACCACGACTTGGGCATGTGGAGAGAGTGCAATGAGGACTTTGATTCGGATGTTGACGTGATGAGCAACGAGGAGGGAGAGGAAGAGGCTAATAAAGCACTCAAAATGTGGGAAGAGGAAAACATGAACAAAGAGAAGAAATTGGAAGAGAAAGTGAAAGTGACCCGAAGGCTCTCTTTACTGGAAAACCGACGCAGAAGATTGGAGGATCCTTCCTCGCGGGAGGAGAAGCGCAAAGTGCAAAACGAATTAGAGAAAAACGCTTCAATGCTTCGAGTCCCGTTATGCCCGGAACTGAAGAGAGACAGATTAGAGAAAAAAGCGGTTTTTGTGAGAGGCTCGAGTGGGAGAAACGGAAGTTCAGAGAGAAGAGAAATTGAAGAAAGTTACTGCTTCTATGAGGACGAGCAAGGAGCGGAATTTAATGAGCTTGAATACCATGTGGACTAGGTCTTCTCAGGACGGGAAACCAACATGTCAATTTAAAAACCCATGTGGAGTAGACCTCGGGGAAACTGCATGTACATCGATGTATTTTCAATACGTGAAAAGTTCATGGAAGCAACTTTTATGGTATCCGATTTAAGGACCCCCTAATAACGCTAATTCGTCACGCTGTAACATTTGTGAGAGTTCTCACAAAGTAAAACTCATAGTGCGTTTACACTTCTGAGACCCTCTAATGTTGCTAATTCGGCATTCTCATGAGTGCAGTTAACAATTCGTCATTCTAACAGTGTGAATGCTCATAAAGCATTTGCACTTCCACGCCCCCCCACCCAATTTTGGGGCACCCATTATGTGTCAATTCGCTATTTTCCCGCATCAAAGCACTCGAAAGCCTTTTGTAGTTTTCACAATGTGAAAGCCACACAGAGCATTTGCACGACCCCCTCCAGTTTTGGGAACTGCCAAAATGCTGCACATTCGTCATTTTTACACTTTGAAGCATTTTACAGTTCTCACTATGTGAATGCTCATGCAGCATTTCCACAACCCCCCGATTTTGGGAAACACGCCAATAGTGGCACCCACCCAATAATGTTGCTAATTCGTCATTTTCATGCTCTGAAACTTTTGAGAGTTCTTACAATGTGATTGCTCAAAAAGCATATGCACTACCTCTCGGATGACGTCACTTCCGGTCACGTAACCTTCACGCTTGGAGATGGACACATTTAGTTAGCAAAAGGACTCATGTAGCAAAATGACACATTTAGGTAGCAAAAAAACACCGAGGTAGCAAAAGGTCACATTTTAGTAGCAAAAGGCCCTCCGCCAACGATGGCCTTGACCCACTTTGACCTCAACCCGGTGATGCCATCTTGGAAAATGGCCGCACTTCCGGTATGAAATAAGGTAACAAAAAGAACATTCCCACCCTCCTCCAGATCGATGAAACCCAAAAGTGGTGGTAATGACGTCACGAAGTGGGGCAATGACGTCACAAAGTAGGGCAACGATGTCACGAAGTGGGGCAATGACGTCACAAAGTAGGGGCAATGATGTCACGAAGTTGGGGCAATGACGTCACAAAGTGGGGCAATGGTGTCACGAAGTGGGGGCAATGACGTCACGAAGTGGGGGCAATGACGTCACGAAGTGGGAGCAATGACATCACGAAGTGGGGCAATGACGTCACAGGGGTGAACAAAGTTAACAAAAAGCACTTCCCACCCTCCTCCAGATCGATGAAATCCAAAAGTGGGTGTAATGACGTAACAGGGGGTGTAAAAAGGTCACAAAAAGCACTTTCCCATCCTCTTCCGGATCGATGAAATCTAAAAGTCGGGGAAATGACGACACAAAGTAGGGGTAATGACGTCACGAGGATGTTTATTACTGCCACATCGTAAATACCCCCTACTGATAGTCAATCAGAGATTTACTGAACAACCTCTCCTGAAGTAGCACAAGATCGAAACACTATGCACGTAAGTTCTGGTTTTCATGGGCACTCGTCGACACAGGAGTTATGGAACTGGTATATACAGCTGAAACAACTATCATGGCGGATTTACTTATCCATCCTGTAGCAAAAAAAAGGTGGGCTTGATTTTATCAAGAGTTGAATCTCGAGCCATCCAAACCATCCTATGGGCCACTTTAAATCGTAGCCTATCCATTTTCCGGCTTTTTTACTGTGTATTTCACCCTACAAATTTGTTATATTTACCCCTTGTATCTTACCCAGTTTTTGCAAGGGAGAGGGGCGTTGGTACGGAACCCACTCTGTCCTCTCAACCTTCCACATTTTTACTTCATATTTCCAGTTATCGGTTTAGTTTTTCCACCTGCAAACTGGTGATATCATACCAAAAGCCCATAATGGTAAAGGGACCCATCAAATTTTGGCCATAGAAAGTAGTGACATCAGAGCCTTCATGGCTGCAACCAAGTTTGTGGTCCGAACTTTGATCGCACAAGCTTAACTAATATCACCGAGGATAGGACAGAAAACTTGGTGGCAGCCATTTTGGCTTTGATATCACTACTTTCTATGGCTAAAACTTGATGGGTTCTTTTGCCCTTATGGGGTTTTGGTATGATATCACCCCTTTTGGTCGTTTTATGGTTTTGCTTTAAGGTAAGTATTGATTGTGAGCTCCTTATGAAAATATGATTGTAAATCGTTTCTTGAACAGCCTGAAGAAAATCGTAACTTTGCGGTAATTAATGGTCGCTGATTAATTATATTTCAAAAACGTGGTCGTTGTATTCATTTGATTGTAAAAGAACTGAGCACGATTTAGTTTCGTTTAGTTTAGGTTTATCTAGCTTATTTTTCTGTTTTTTTTCTTATTCAAGGAGTGGTAACCCTGCACGAGTTTTCTTCCCCATAAATAGTTTAGTAGACGAAGATATACTTTATTCATTTTAGATAATTTACAATTACATTGTATCACTTCGATTTAATTGTGAAACGGAAACAATAAATTACCCTACATTGTTAGTTGGGTACTAATGACAATTATTTTGATAACAGATGGCCGAGATCCCAATGCTCACGAAAATACATTACAAATAATTACTATCTTTGGATTTAAAACATCCCCAAATGTCAAACCATAAAAGGCACCTGTTGGAGACAAACGTAAACTGAATGTCAAATTTCATGCATATCAGTCGCATAAATTATTTTATCTGAGTGGAATTAGCTGGTAATAAGTAGTAGTAGTAGTTAGCATGGAATCAACAATGTTGAGGTATCGTTTTCGTATAGAAACCATTTATGCAAAGCTCTGAAATAGGACTTGCTGTTGTTTAGTCGGTAAACCCCGTCGAGCTCGTTAAATCACATACAATTTCCAAAGGATTTTGTCAATAACAGAAAACGCGGGTTTGATGTCTCGGGTAAGAGAAGCAGTAGCTAGCTTTCGCCCAAACACTGATAATGAACAACAATTGAACAACAATCAGACTGCAATAATTAGACGCCATGAATCCAACAATCAGAACTTGATGGGCGAAATGCTAGCATGCTTATAGATAGCCAACAACGTAACAAAGCAATTGACACTCCTTACTCCCAATACCATGGTCTATAACAATCCCCGATTGGTATTATCAACCTCCTATTCTGTCGTATAATTAGAGAAGCATTTTGGTTGTTTATTGTTGTGCCCTGAGCCTCAGTTAGTCTCTATTGTGTCAACCTCATCGTATGAACCTCATTTTATCATTCTTCCCGATTTTTTCCCTCCTATAGCTTTGTGACATACGCTACCACCGGTACAATTTTTTCTTCCCTCCTCATAAGTGTTACATTGCAGACGTGTTTTTGAGGCATTGCCGCTGATTTGTTTCTGGTATACCTCACGGAATTTTCTTAGCCGTAATGCCACACACTGAAGGAAGATGAAAACCCATCACTTACTTAAGGAAATAGCAGATTACAGTACGAAATGAACCCTCAACCACATGTTTTTGCAATTAGCAATGGACTTGGACTATTAATTTAATGGGTAAGAGTGAGAGGAAAGGCAGCATTATGTCTACCTTTTGACCAGAGTATGGTCCTGTTCTACCTGTAATAAACTACAAGAGTTTGGACCTTACAGAACCTATTGGTGAATGTTTCCTTTCTCGATTTCACCTTCTGGCCAAACTTGTGCACAGTACGATTCAGCCCACTATGGGGCGTCTTGTCCAGTGGTTATAGCAGTATCGAGAATCATGAGTCATCTATGATCAACAATTGAACAACAATCAGACTGCAATAATTAGACGCAATGAATCCAACAATCTTATCTTGATGGGCGAAATGCTAGCATGCTTATAGATAGCCAACAACGTAACAAAGCAATTGACAGCGTTTCCTCCCTCATGTGACAAAACCCACGCAATATGACAGCTAATAATTAAAGTCGACTGGTACAGTTCAGCATTTTGCAGTGCAACAGTAATAATAACATACTTGTCAAGTGTACCGTGAACCAGTCAGTATTATTGGACCAGTTGGCAAAAGTTTAATGGTATTTCCATTACTATTTCCAATATACAAATACATAAACATGTACTTACATTGTGAACACTGGGGTGTTGGTTAGAATAAGCGTCTTGATCCTGCTAGTACATTTCTGGCTGATAGTGACCCGGTATCGATCTTTGTATAGTGAGTGTGTACATTTTTTTCTTTGTTTCCAACCAGATGTATGAGAATTTCCTTCGGGTACTCCCGTTTCCTTCTTCATGTGACAAAACATAACAAACGATGGTGGTTCCTTCCACTTTACATCTGCCACTTTGGCCGTCTATTCCTACTCAAGGGTCCAATTTTACTTAAATGGATATACTTATACATTTCGGAATGATGGTGCTGGCAAGCTTATTTATAGCTAATCAACTTTATTTACCATAAATAACTTTTGTCAGATATTACAAAATGTGTAGCTATTTTTGAACATAATTGACTCCTTCATGTGTTTTAAGTTACTTAAACAGATATATTTAAACTTACATAAAAGGTGTGACTACTTACTTTCCACAGATGTTAGTATTGATTAGTATTTTAGTTATGGGTGCCCTATGACCGTTTGATGACTCCGGTATAAATGGAAAAAAGCATAGCCATTTTCGAATTTAAGCACTCTTGTTAAATGTGTAATGCACTTAAATTGATATGCAAAGGCTTTTATAAAAGGTCGGATTGTATACTTTACATAGAGATAATTATATTTATTTATCCATAATAGGTCCATTCTATTCTTATTTAAGATTGTCTGGTACGAGCAGTCAAAATATGTTACAGTTTAAGAATTAAAATGTACTCATTCATGTGTCCTAATTAACTTAAATGAATACAACTAGGATTTTTTGAAAGGTGAGGATACTGACCTTTCCACCATAGCAAAATAAAATTCATTTCTTTAAACTGACGGTGTACTCGACACTTTTTAACTTTAAGTTGTGAGTAGAGAAAATGTTAAAAGGTCTTTATACCTAAAAACACCTGTTTATGAAAAGCAGTGAAAGAGGATGGGAATTTTTTTCATCGGTGCAGTCTTTCAGCTCCCGGATTGATTTAAATTATATAATTAGGCTAACTTGGATGCTATGGATGCGTCCATTTCAACAATGATAACACAAATTAAATAAATTTTAAATGCAGATGTATTTCCGGTAAGACCATACATCAGCTAAAATAGACAGTTCTCAGCTATGTTTCATTAAAAATGCAGTGTTGTATTAGAACTATTGAAATCATGGTTTTATTGGTCCAAAAGCATTATTCGTTATCAACTCTATTTGCACCAAAAAACGTTACGTGCATCATGCAGAGTTGCGTCATTTTTTGTGTGTTTTGAAAAGGACAAGCCTTAGTCGTTCTGATAAACTTAATATTAAACTGTAAATTTAAATAGGGAGAAGGTAGAGTACTGTGACTAAGTAAGTTCCGTGCTAACTTAAAAAAACATATTTGAAGTGCAATTTCGACGCACTGTTAAAGAGTTTTACAACAAAATTTTAAAATGTTTGGTAAAAAGTTCGGGTAACCAGCAAGTTACCAATGTGAGCAACAATTAATCTGTTGCAAACAAAAACGGTTTGTAATTGTATCAACTTGGCAATTTGGTTTTCACTTTATTTATGCTAATTACATGGTCAAATACTTTAATTTTGGCTTGGGAACCAGGTTATCAAATCAAGCATGTCTTAAGTATGTACATTAACTTAATGTACGCTTAATTGAATAACCTGGTTCTCAAACCGAAATTCAAGACTTTGACGTGTAATTTTAGTTAAGATAAACGAAATTTGACAGAAATAAGATGGGTGAAGATCTTAAATAATGAGATCAATAGATGCGATTTAAATTAGATAAATGGTGAAATTGCTTACAGAAGTAATAGTAATGGTATAATGAGGAATCCGATTAAGATGAACAGGTTTTTCGATAACTTTTCTAATAGTAGCTTGAGACCCACAAAGTTTTGCACCAAAGCAAAAGAATGCAGGCATGTAACCTATCTTTGGATGAGATGAAGTTTCTTATCTCGGTTACCTACCTCTCTTGAGATGTGATAAATATTAATAATTGCAAGTGGATTTTCAACATTAAGATAGTCACATTTGTGTTGGCTTTTAGGTGATAAACTTCTCTGCCTGTCTTGTACTAATTCAGGGCAGAATGGTAGTTTCAAGATAAAATGCTGCCAAAGATATGGCAGTGATGAGGGTTTTGAATCCTTGGGGAAATTAGGTGTGAAACGTTCTTCAACAAGGCTGTAATCCCCTAAATGCTGTGGAAATCTGGGTTACACGAATCGAATTTACTTGCAGCTGACGTAGAGAAGGCCGCCTACCTGGGAATAACTGCCACCAACCATTATTAGTGCAACAAGAACAGAGGGAATTAGAGCAGATAATTTGCTGCGTTGGTTTAATATCAAGCATATTTATGTTGGCAATAGTCCTACTGTTTACATGTTGTACAAGCTTATGGGTGGAATCAGGAACTAAAGGTTTATTCGGGGCTTTTAAAACTAATATGTTGCATGTTACATTTTCACAAGACGTCTTTTAACTCATATTTTAGATGCTAAATTGGGCTATGGTATATCATGACCAGGAATGTTTGGTAGGCGTCACATTTTAGTTTTGTTGGGTACCGTTTCCTACTAGATTTCTTGACAAACTTCAGGATGAAAGGTGAGTTATGAATGTCTAATCCGTATTGTGATAGTTGATGCTACACTCCACTTAGACACCTGAAAATAGCTGGCCTTGTGTAGGAGTACTTTTCGTCAATTCTTATATTTTATCTCCAATTCTTTTTGTACCCAAGTTCAGATGTTGGTGAAAAAACAGTGAAACATGATGCTGGCATATCCAGCAAATGAGTAGCCTAACTAATATCAGCACCATTCCTTGTATATATAAGTGAAGGGTTTACGGGGAGGCGGTCTATACAAGTTCAAAATTAAGTTGCTGTTCGATTAAGTCACTGTTTAAGAAAAGGAAATAGAATTTTTGGGTGATTCTACCTAAATCATTGGAGGGAAAGGGAATGGAAGGGATTTACGGATTTTAGTAGCAGGAAGGTATAGTATAGCGTTTTATTTCATTGCGAACCAGTCAGCTACACCTTTCCACACCATGAATCAAATGAAAATTTGAATTTCAAACAAGCATTCGAATTCTAGAAAAAGACGAGTGAACTTACTTCATATCTATTCACTTAAGTGATGAATTACATCGACGTTAAGCAGAAGAAAACCATGTTCGATAGGCATAACTGTTTTTATTAAGTCTTTTACAAACTATCATAATTCATACTCATGCTTTTGCAAATGAGATTATCATTTTAAGCTTTTGTTAAGTAAGGGTCGACCTAGGATCTCTGTGTTAAATTTTCAACTTTGAGAGCTTATAACTCCGTCAAAATTAAAAATCTTTAAACCAAATTTGGAATCTAGCCCTAACTAGTCGAGGCCTGTCTACCGTCCAAAATTGTGAAATTCAATTCAGCCAAACCCGATATACAGAGAGGGGCCAAATAAACGACTTCTTGTTCTTTGTCTTGTCTTGGTCTTGTTCTGGGGATGTACCTTTCGTCTGCCCTCGCTACAGGTCAAACTATTTGTCCTGTAAAGCTGGTTCTTAGCTCATTTTACAGGTATTGCTCAGTAGATGCAGCCTTTCCATAAGGCCTTTTCTAATTGGTCAAGTGGTTCAGGGGTCACAGAGCTCTAAACGACCAGATTGAATGATTTACATTGTTTTAAATATTTTTATTATGCAACAATGCCATTTAGCAAACGCCATTTGGCAAGACGTAGCCTGAAGTTTAAAGGATTTGTTTCTATTAACACTAGCGATAGACAGGTTAGTATAGGCCATTGCTATTTACCGAGCTTAAAGCCGACGCAACAAAACTTGGCGAGACTCAAGATTTACCGAGAAAAATCGAGACGACACGAGACATTTAGGGCCACGGTCCATCTCAGACCAATTCCTCAATTTTTTTAAATACAACCTTTGAACTGAAACTTGGCGGGAATCCACCACCTCACCTATTTATTACAATTCTCAAAGTAACACGGATTAATAAACAAAAACGTATCGTTAAAAGTTAATAGTAAGGGTCTAAAAGTCAAAACCTGTAAGGAACACGGACAGGCTTTGACTGTAAGGGTTTAGGTGTCAAATTTGGATAGTAAGACGACAAATTTATTTATCCATAATAGGTCCATTCTATTCTTATTTAAGATTGCCTGGTACGTGCAGTCAAAATGCGTAACAATTTAGGAATTAAAATGTACTATTCACGTGTCCTAATTAACTTAAATGAATATACCTAAGGATTTTTTGAAAGGTGAGGATACTGACCTTTCCACCATAGCAAAATAAAATTCATTTCTTTAAATTGATGGCGTACTCGACACTTTTTAACTTTAAGTTGTGAGTAGAGAAAATGTTAAAAGGTCTTTATACCTAAAAACACCTGTTTATGAAAAGCAGTGAAAGAGGATGGGATTTTTTTTCATTGGTGCAGTCTTGCAGCTCCCGGATTGATTTTAATCATGATCATGATTAGGTGATCATGTTAATGACTCAGTTACTCAACTTTGTAATTTTCAACACAACACAATTTTCCTGTGAAATTAGGCACTTTTCCGTTTTCTGTGACTTTGGATCCTTTAAAATTTTTTATTATCTTTGTATGAACTTCGTACATTTAAAGCAATTGACAACCACCAATAATGATCTCTACAAAGCAAAGCAGGAAATGCACATCCCACTACCACAAGACTTGCTTAATTAATGAGTTAGTAAGCCAATTGTGCAAATTCAACTTTGTAAACCTCATCCCAGCCTATGCAGACAGAATGGGTGTAGACGCCTATGCTTGTAGCAGGTTGTCTTGCTTGGAATCGCTGCCATGGTACCGAACCGAAAAAAATTATCAACCTAAAGTAAAGTAGGAAACCCAGACACCCACTATCATTGGATCATCACATGGGTCTTTTTAAGACGATCTTGGAGAGCTGTTCCTCAAAAACCGGGTAGTAAGGGTCTAATGCTTAGCGTCGTCTTACTGGCCAAATTTGACACGTAGACCCTTACGGTCAAAGCTTGTCCTTGTTCCTTACAGGTTTTGACTATTATACCCTTACTTTTAACTTTTAACGATACGTTTTTGCTGATTAATTCTCTTCTTTATATACAGTAATGACAAAGCATTTTCACAGGTGAGCAGATATTTAGATGCTTGATTAGTTAAAATAGGGCGTATGCCTTAAATTGAAATTAATACTGTTTGATTGATGTCTGTTGAATTAGGTCAAAAAGATTTAATATACCAGCAACAAGATAATTAATTAATATATATTCAATTATGTGCCAATTTATTACCATGTACAATGGTTTGCTAAATTTTGCGACGTCAAGCATGAATTAAAAAATTATAAGTCTCTTCTTAATGATGCACTGTGTGAAACTGTAACAACTAACAGAAGTTACAAACTGCTAACTATACCAAACTAGTAAGAGTACTGAAATAAAAAATTGCTTAATTCTACTGAATCAGGGCATCACATCGGCTAAAACAAAGAAAACTGTAATGTGTGTGTATTTGCCCCAATTTAATAGCAGTTTTAAAACTACATCATTAAACATTGAACTGAAGACATTAGACATAGGACAAAGGAATGATTATACGAGGCTGTTACCCCCAAAAAACTTCAAATATTGTTATGTTCAGTGTTGTAATGACACCTGGAGGCAAGTTCTGCCTAGGCTAATAGAAAAATAGAAAACTAGCATCTTACGGCACTAACGGTATGTCATAAATTAGGTTAACTGCATAAAGGGGACTAACTAACCTGTTTTTTTTTTTTTGCTGTTGGCTTATTTATGACTTATTACGAAAAAAACTCAAAGACAAGAAACAAACGTTCACAAGCATCGGTTCACTTCATTAGCTTAAGAGTAGTTGAAAATTGTATTTTTTAATATAAAAATCTCTTTTTAATTAAAACTGAACACTTAATTTGTATGAAGTGACCCAAATTCGATGTAAAATGTAGCACTTTTAAGTACAGCTGCTTTGTTTAAGGTATACTATTTATTCAGAAGAAAAAAGCTAGTGTAGTGCTGGTATGGTAGCACTTATCACACAAAAGCAATGTATAAAAATCCAAAAAAATAAATGCTTGATAATTTGTTGCGCACCTTTTATAGGATTGGCCAATTTTTCAAAAGCACAAAACTTAATTCACAATTTCATTAAAATTTACTAAACTATTGCACTTATATTTGCATACCCCGTTTAATTATGCTCACCACCTCACAACACGAATTAATTTGTCTCAGTTGTTGCCAAATCCTGTTGTGAGGTGGTCAACGTGGTCAAAAGATTTTGTATTAAGGCTGGTTGCTTTTGAAAAGTGGCCAAAATTACAGGTGTGCTGAGAAATATATGCATCTATTTTTACGACATTTTTATGCATTGCTACCTGATTTATATTAAAACAAAGGTATTTTAAGCATGAAATGAATGACATTGTTACCCTACCTATTTTTGTGACTGAATCCATCAAAGTACTTTCTGTGTCTAATTCAGCTACTATTGTAACACTTGGAAAATTCAGAATACCTTATGTAAAGCCGGTATTCAATCTACTGCTTTTTAGTTTTTAAAACAGCAAGACTCCAATAGAAATCTACTGTTGAATGAAGAGAAATCAGTCTGCACAGATAAGTTGCAGCCCGCAAATGTTACTAAGGTGTTTATGTGAATGTTATATTAACGGGGGGAAAACGCGATTGAGCTCTCCCGCTACATCAGAAAACCTGGGGGTGAACATCTAAGAAAAAAAACAGGTGTGAGGTAGGGTATTGGGTGAAATTTCCCTTAAAATGTATATACTTTATATATACA